>SNQJ01S0053673.1:122732-140725 GCA_010110895.2 Picea sitchensis
TTTTACTAATTTCTATTTCTTGATATAAAGAATATTTAAAAAATAAATATATATTTTATCATTATTTTTTTTCTATAAGTTAGACTATCTAAAAATTTATCTCCTAAAACAAGAGAGTGTTTTACTAATTTCTATTTCTTGATATAAAGAATATTTAAAAAATAAATAAACAGTTAAAAACTTATATGTAATTTTTAAATTATAGGAAAACATAAATAGAAGGGTTTAATCTCATTTGTTCAATCATATATATGAAACAGACGTTCTAAAACATACTCACTAGGGGATCTTACTCAAGGGGTACCTATCCTTCTAACCTTATCACAATGGACCAATGTATTATTGAGGATTTGAACTTAGATGGGGAGACTGCAAGACCTATCTCCCAACCATCTAGTCAAACCACCTCGACCTGTATACAAATTATATTTCTTGGCACTGGTTGACTCCCTATAATACTAGTTGGAAGGACATTGAAGACCAATGAAAATGGGAGAAGGAGGAAGCGTCTCGGGATAAATGTTAGTCCTACCTTCCCAACGATCGGTCTTATACACATTCCCACTCTTTCCCAATGGGTGTTATCCTCTTGTTTCCATCAGTAGGGCTCGTTCCCAACATACATCGAGTTAAAGGTCATTGGTTGGTCCTACCTTCCTTATATGGGAAAATGGTCAAGGAGGATGAAAGAGAAGGACATGGACTAAGAAGAGAATGAGAAGGAAAGAGAATCCAATGGAAAGAAGGCCATAAAGTGTTTAATTTGTTTCTTTTATTGTACAATTTGAGTGGGCCTAATGGTTAAGAACATGGGTTTCCTTCTAGGAGGTCATAAGTTCAAATCCAGAGGGATGTAGAGTCTATACATGTTGGCTCATTGTGTTAAGGCTATAAGGGTAGACGATCCATGGGATAGAGATCCACCACGGTGGGCTTTGGGACGCCTCGACCCTTGTTAAGTCACAAGTTTTTGGTATATGTGGCTTGTGGGTTGTTAAATATACTCTTAAATTATTTCCCATGGTTAAAAAAAAATCGTTTCTTTTATTAAAAAACTTAAATAAATCAATGGATTAGAAATCACTAATTTTTCAACCTTTACTTTAATATATCCAACACTTTTCGATGATTTCCAACACTATACAAGTTATACAAATCTAGTGCATAAAAGACTTAAAAAATTAAAGGATAAAAAATAATATTAATAACATCAACCAAGATAAGTCTTTTAAACAAGTAAAGGATAAAAAAATAATAACTCCAACCAAAATAAGGTGTATTAATTCTTTCAAATGAAAAAAAAAGACAACACACATGATGGAAGATTTTTTTTAAATCCATTAAAAATATAAAAATAATAATAATTTAAATCAATTAAATAAATGAAAATCCATAAATAATATAAAAATAAATATCGAGTGAGAATCCATAATATCTACAGAGGTAGTTAGTCCAAGGATTTCACCCCATGACCTCTAACTTGTAATTCATAGCACTTAACCATTCATCTAACCTATCGGGATAAATCGTGATTTACTTATACATTTAGGGTAGATCATGTTGATGTTAATGGTAGCATCAGATAGGTATTTCCGCACAGGTTTATGTGTCTAGACATGTGGAAATCGTCCAAAGCATTCTGCTCTTGAATTTACTTTAATTAAATGAATTCTTAATGTAAATTATTTTTATTAATTAATTATGTAATTAGTTAATTGAGTTATTTAAATAAAGTGCTAAAGGTAATTAGTATGTTTCTAAATCTCCAGTGAGCTTGAGAAGTAATCTCATCCGTCAATCACTTTGGAGATTAGAAATAGATTATAACTCACAATTATAAAAGAAAAGATTGGGTGAAAGAAGAAGAAATTTTTGACTTGACAAGTGTTGAGGGAGTCAAAAGAAAGTATTGGGTCACAAAGGACTGTGATTCAAGATCTTGGATAGGTGGAGAAGGACTTCCATCTAGAGATCAGGTCAAGGAGACGAGAGAACATAGGCAATGCAAGTGAGTTTCAATCATAGGAAGTGAAAAGAGAGTATCATGTCATATGAAGCTTTCCATATAGGTTTTTCATGCATGTATGTGGGCTTTAGTGGAGATAGTCGTGTACATACATGGGTTTATTGAAGAAAAGTTGTGTACACCTCAAAAAGAGTGCAATTTCGGTTCATAAAATAGGTCATACTTTGCCAAGTTTGTCTGCAGATGTATTTCTCTCAATGGGCCATTATGCCTATTACGAGAGCCTTGATTTTAGCATAACAAAATCATTCTCAGAACAGGTTTTCCCTCTGGGGTTTTTCTAGGGGTTTATACCTAAAAATATTGGTGTCTTGTGTGTGAGATTTTTTATTTGCTAGTTTATGCTTCCATTGCATATTCAATTGATTACTCAGTTGTTCTTTCAGTAGATAAAGTGATTTTATTTTCAGCTAACTACCAAGTGTTGGTTTGAAGTGGAAAAATCAACATGGTATTAGAGCGGGTGCTCTGAGGGGAAGCCAGATCAAATATCCATAGCAAATCCATAACCAGCAAGTAGAAATCGAAGGACATATTTCTAGGAAACAGTTGCACATAGGAATAGCAAGTGTACATAGGTGTACGTGGGTCACAGAAATCTTAGTCGTGTACATATGCGAGAGGTTTTAAGAAAATTTGTGTATATGTGGGTTTCAATGGTCATAGTCACATACATACGCAGGTTTCAGTGATCACAGCCATGGACATACACGGGATATAGTGGTGACAGTCATGTACAAGTCCGTACAAGTCGGTACATGGGTAGTTTTTAGCAACATGTTATTTCCAGGGAAGGGTATCAAGTGTTAGGTATGGCAACAACATCATTAAGAGTTGAAGATAGATTGGATGGAGTATCCAATTTCCTCTCTTGGAAAGCAAGAGTAACTTTGGCATTTAAGGAGTATGACCTTTGGGAGTTAGTGGACAAATTTGTTACTCCACTGATAGATCTAGCATCTTTGGAAGCTCACAACAAGAATGAGATCAAATCATAGAGGGTCATCTTGGATTCAGTGAAGAATCATATAATTCCTCAGTTATCTGAGAAGAAGATGACCAAAGAGATGTTTGATGCCTTAGGAGGGTTATTCCAAAGCACAAACATGAATAAGAATATGGTCTTAAGGAATAAACTCAGATCGATGAAGATGTCTAGATATGATAATGTTACAAACTATCTCATGAGGATCACACAGGTACGTGATCAACTTCCATCCATAGGGGATAAGGCAAAGGATGTAGAGCTCATGAAAGTGGCATTGAATGGTCTTCCCAAGTCATGGGAATCGTTTGTCAAGGGATTTTGCACTAGGGAATGTCTCTCATATTGGAAAATACTTTGGGATGATTGCATCCAGAAAGAAACTTGATAGGAGTCTACGAGCAACAAGCAGGGAGGTACTCAAGAGAACTTGGCTCTTGTCAGTAAGACAAGGAAGGGAAAAGTAAAGAGTTATAGCAAGAAGGGTAACAGTGATGGAGGTTCATCAAATCCAGGAAAGAAGAAGGATTGAGTAAAATCAAGTGTTTTTCATGTCATAAGAATGGAGATTATTCATATCAATGTCGGGAAAAGAAGAATAAGGGTGATGGAAAGGCGCATAAAGAAGTATTAGTAGAGATGCATCTTGATGAGTTTGTAGTGAAGTTTGAGAAGGATTACTCACTGGTTTCTTGTCTTTCTACCAACACAACCGCGAGGAGTGCTTAGTTCTTGGATAGTGGTGCATCTCTTCATATGATAGAGGCACAAAAGATATTTAAAATTCTTATGGAGAGTGACTCAGATGTTCATGTGGATCTTGGTGATGATTCCAGGTATGCAGTGAAGGGAGAGGGAACAATTATGTTCAATCTCAATTCATGGGGCTGTGGAGAGAAATAATCGGTCCATCATCGATTTTGCCAGAGCTATGATACATGACAAGGATTTTCCATGTTCCTGTGGGTAGAGGCAAGTAACACAACAATGTATGTGCAAAACAAGATTCCTCACAATATATTGGGGGAAAAGGATCTGGAGGAGCAATTCTCGTGAGTGAATCCAAAGACTGGTCATTTGAGGATCTTCAGTTGTTCAATTTACATCCATGTGGATATGGATAAGAGGACAAATTTGGAGCCTTCAAGAAAGAAGGGTATATTTGTGGGGTACAATGAGACCTCAAAATCTTACAGGATCTTAATTACAGCACAACGAAAGATAGTTGTAAGCATAGATGTTAAGTTTGAGGAGAACTTGGAATTTAGTATATATTAGGAGTCATTAGTAGTGACAGAGGATGAGGAGAAGTAGGCTCTAAAGGATGATAAACAGTCAACCGTTTAGACTTTAAGTGGGGAGGAGGAGTTAACCCCTTCAAGTCCTGTCAAGAGACCCTGGTGGCTATTACAGACATTGAGGGATGTTGATGAGGCTCCTAGGAGTGTTTTTATATAGCGAAGACCTCTGAATAAGCTTCTGAACTATATGGAACTTATGAGTAGCATCATTTATGTTAATCCTTATAGTTTTAAGGAAGCAGTTGATCGGTAGGTATGACGAGATTCCATGGTAGAGGAGTACACCTATGGTATGAGGAATTAGGTTTGGTACGTAGTGTTGAGACCGGAGGGGAAATCAGTTGTGAGTTCCAGATGGCTTTATAATATCAATCGTGTTACAAATTGTAGCATCGAGAATTTCAAAGCAGGGTTTGTGGTGAGAGGTTTCTCCCAGAAAAAGGGAGTGGAATATGAGGAGATGTTTTCTCCAGTCACCAAGTATGCTTCTATTCGAGCAGTTATTTCTATTGCTTAAGTTATGAGGTGGAGGATACATCAGATGGATGTGAAAAGAGCTTTCCTAAAAGGGATCATTGAGGAGGAAGTATACATAGAACAACCTCGGGGATTTGTGGTACATGGGAGGGATTCTCATGAATGTAGGCTTAAGAAATCCTTGTACGGACTCAAACAAGCACCCAGGGCATGGTATTCCAAGATCAAAAAATACTTGCAGCGTATAGGTTTTACCAAGAATTAGGTGGATCCTAACTTGTACTTCATACCTGTTGGGTCGGATCCACTCATATTGGTTTTGTACATTGATGATTTATTTCTCACAAGTGCAGAGGAGCTTATTGCAGGGTGCAAAGTAGATTTAGCGATTGAATTCAAGATGAAGGACATTGGCTTGATGCATTATTTCTTGGGGTTAGAGGTATGGAAGGTATCACGAGAGATATTCCTTGGACAAGGGAAGTACACAGTTGATATCTTGAGGAGATTTAGGATGGAGGAATTTAAACTAATGGCTACACCTGTGATTACCAATTTGAAGAAGGTGATCACTTCAGATTCATAGTTGATGGATCCCAAGATATACAGGCAGTTGATAGGGTCCTTGATGTATTTGGTCAACTCCAGGACAAATATTTGTTTTGTTGTGAACACCTTGAGTCAATTCATGGTGGAGCCGAGGTAGGTGCATTGGGTAGCATAAAAACATGTGCTCAGGTACTTGAGAGGTACAATGGAGTATGTATTGAGGTATCTTGGAGGATATGGACTGGAGTTGTAGGGATATAAAAACTACGATTGGGTAGATAGTACAGTAGACAGAAAGAACACCTCAGGGTGTTGCTTCAATTTGGGATCACGAATGATTACTTAGTTCAGCAGGAAGCAGACTTTTGTAGCACTCATTTCAGCAGAGGCAGAGTATATGGTAGAAAATATGGCTATTTTTTAATCTATTTGGCTTCGCAAATTGCTTACAAATTTATTTGATCGGGAGTTGGATCCTACGGTGATATACTGTGATAATCAGAGTTGTCTCAAACTCTTGGAGAATCCATTATTCCATGATAGGTCCAAGCATATTGAGATCATATACCACTTCATTTGATATAGGATCCAAAAGGGAGTGGTGAAGCTTCAATATATTTCCACAGATGAGCAAGTTGCATATATTCTAACCAAACCCTTCGATAAAGGGAAGTTTGTATTCTTCAAAGAAAGAATTGGAGTGGTGCAAAATACCTTCATCACTAAGAGGGAGTGTTGATGCTAGTGGTAGCGTCTGACAGGTATTTCCGCACAGTTATATGTGTCTAGACATGTGGAAATCTTCCAAATCCTTCTACTCTTGAATTTACTTTAATTAAATGAATTATTAAAGTAAATTTATTTTGTTAGTTAATTGAGTTATTTTAAAAAAGTGCTAAAATTAATTAGGATTTTTCTAAATCTCAAGTGAGTGATAAGTAATCTCATTTGTCAATCACTTTGGAGATTAGAAATAGATTATAACTCACAATTATAAAATCAAGTCTAGGGTGGAGGAAGAAGACACTTTTGACTTGAAAGGTGTTGAGGGAGTCAACACAGAGTATTGGGTCATGAAGGAATGTAATTCAAGATCCTGGATAGGTGGAGAAGGACTTCCATCTAGAGATTAGGTCAAGGAGAAGAGAGAAAAGAGGTAGTGCAAGTGAGTTTCAGTCAGAGGAAGCCACAAGAGAGTGTCACGTCGTATGGAGCTAGTCGTACAAGTTTTTTGTAAATGTACATGGGTATCAATTAAGACAGTCGTGTACCTATGTGGGTTTGTTGAAGCCAAGTCACGTGCAGCTCAAAAAGCATGTAGTTCTAGTTTGTACAGCTGGACAAAATTTTCCAGGTTTGTCTACAATTATTTCTCTCAGTGGCCCATTATCCCTATTACGGGAGCCCTAATTTTAGCATAATAAAATCATTATCAGCAGTGGTTTTCCCTCCGAGGTTTTTCCATGGGTTTATACCCAAAAATATTGGTGTCTTGTGTGTGAGATTTTTGGTTTCCTAGTTTATGCTTCCACTGCATGTTTAGTTGATTACTCAGTTGTTCTTTTAGTAGATAAAGTGATTTTATTTTGAGATAATTGTTGAGTGTCGGGTCAAAGTGGTAAAATAAACATATCTTAAATATCTCTATAGTGTAGTTTTGTATTAATATATAAAGACAATTTTTCATAATATCAACTCATTCAAAATTCCTAACATGAGGTTTTAGGGAAGTGTATAACGATAATAAATAGCTAGCAAGGAGAGTGAGTGTATTGGAATGGGATAGAGAACTAAGGGGAAGAGGACACAATCCATCATAAATTGATCCCATCGAACCAGACCACTCTATGGCATGGCATTTGAGCTATCAATGTAGCAAGTGGGAAAGGATAGCACATTAACTCTAACAATTATTGGTGTAACAAGTTTTTATGCCTGGTTTATTAAAAATTGGGAATATATACTAAAGCTCACATTTTATAATAGGAATTTTGGTGAATTGTGGTTATTATATTGGGTTCTTGAAATGGGAGGCAATTCAAAAGGCACTTCAAAGATTCTGGGTGGTGCAGTCACTTCCCTTAGTAGGGAACTCAACAAGGTCATATCTATAAATCCAAGGACCTAGCACCAACAGTGGCAAGGCCCTCTTGAGGTAGAAAGAAGGTTCCACCTATGGTTGTTTAAGTCAACAACAATCTATATAATCAAATTTTTAGATAGAATTAAAATGAGGTGGAAACCATGGAAAACATGCTAAGAGTGAAACGTGGATACACTTCAAGTGAAAATATTAATGAGAAAATTGCACCTTGGATCCCCTGGTTATTCGAGAAGTAGAGAGACCAAGTACAATATACTTATACTTGCACATAAAAGAAATCACAGCTTGTGCAATGGAGGGAAGAGAGAATCAGAACAATGAGGTTTTATGTAAGTTGGACCAACTAAATAACAACTACGAAATCCTTATTGATGTAATATGAGGCTTTGAAGATGGCAATAGGAACACACTCGGGTAACTGGGGAAGAGGTAGAGGCAAGGGAAGTAGAATAGGGAGCAAGGAGGGAAACTAAAGAGGAAGTGGAAGAGTTTTTTGTCAAAGAAAAAACTCTAGAAGATGTAGCTTAGGCCCAAAAGAGAAATGATAATCCATCAATGCCAATCTATGTGAACTTGTACTCTCATGAATGATCTCTAGCATAGATGATTTTAGGGGGTAAATTTTTCCATTGAGCTAATTTTTCATGGTTTTTCCCAAAAAAAGATTCGTCAATTTCCATTTTTGTCTAAAATGATTCTCTCATATTCTATAGAATAATATTATTTTACCTTAAAATTCGTCAAAATTTTATAGAAACTACATAAAATCCTTAGAAATTTGAATATTTTTACAAAATTGTTGTCAAACATTTTACATTTTGCATATTAAGAACTAGTAAAATTAGCTCATGTTTCTACATTTTAATATAAATTTTCATCCTTAAAATTATCCCTAACTTCTAATTCTCCAAGATCCTTATATTTAAATTTATTTCTTATTTGAATTATTATTTTGAATCAAGCCCCCATTTATCTATGTCATCTATATCAAATAATAGTTTTATAATTTCTAATTTGTAATCCAAAAACCATTTTTCACAATGGAAGATACATAACACCATATTCATGCACATATTTTTTTAAAAACTATGTTGCAAGTCTCCTTTAAGACTACCCACACTTTGCATGTTTGTATTTTCAAATGTATATATTTAATATATAAGCAGCTAACTTAAAAAAATACAAATTTTAACAAAATATCATAACAGAAAAAAGACTGTCTACACTTAGCATGTTTGTATTTTCTGATGCATATATTTAATACATAAGTAGCTAACTTAAAAAAATACAAATTTGAACAAAATATCATAACAGAATATAATGAGTTGAAAACATGTTTTCTTATATTCTTTCTCACATTATTATATTTAAATGTTAACTATTTTTCTAATACGGACAAGGTAGAAAAACTTACATTGTCATTTGCCTCGTGAGGGGTGACTCTTTTGTCATGCCTTCGGTTCTTCATATACCTTTCTATAATAATATTCATACTGAAAAAATATACGCATTAACTAAATTAGATGCAATTATATATCAAATTTTAATATCGCAAGAAATTATTCTACTACTATCCTATATTAAATTTCATAAAATATAATCTGAGCCTATACATATTGATGGATATTTTAGACTATTAATATTAAAGCAAATTATTTAACAATCTTATTTTATGTTTATACAACGAAAACAATTTAGAAAAATATTATCTTTGCAATGTCTTAGTTTAGAATGACATTTTTAATTTAAGAAAAATTTTAGAATATTGTATTCCTAATTTAAGAAATGAAGGTAATACTCTTTTTGTAGAACAAGTAATCAATTTATAAATTTAGGAAATGTCTTCACATCAACTCTTTAAGGTTATATGAGGAAATGGTTTTTTTAGGTGAAAATTGTTTTGGTAGAAAAATAATTTACAATAATCTAATGAAGTAAATAAAATGCAATTTGATGACTTGTATTTATAGACTTGAAAATAAGTTGATAGATTATGTTTATCCAATATTTTTATATACAACTAAATTGTTAATTTTTACATTTTAAATAATCAGAAGCCTAACTCAGATCACAAAACCTTAATCGTAATTGTAAATATTGATGTACATAAAAATCCTATGGAAAAATTTCTAACCTCATATTCAACAAAAATAAAGTCAATATTTTTCTAAAATATTTAAAAGTGAATTAAATCTAGAATATTGAAAACCTATAACATTATTTTACAACTTACATATCAACTTTTGTATGAATAAGTTCTACACAACCTTTATTATGACAAATATTGTAATACTATAATAAATATTGTAATATTATTATATGAATAGTTACAAAGCATTGAATACATTTACCGAGATAATGTGGGTGAGTCAATTGTATATATTATTGTATCTGAATCGATCTTCCTGGCACACATAATTCAAAGTAATATGTAAGGGACTGATATACAACATGTCAGTTATCCAACCAGAAAGGGAGATCTCCATATCGAGTATGGAAATGGATGGAAAGATATGACATACCAATAGAGAATCATAGGTACCAAGGAAAGACAAGACATAGGTGGGTTATAACAAATTAAGGTGTGTTGTTCCCGACCACGAGCGTTAGCAAGGAGCCCTAACACTTCGAGCGTTAGCAAGGATCCCAATCGATGGGTTGTTATTTATACCCATACCCCCTAAGATATGGATGGATGGAAAGACTTACTTTCGCTATCCCCTAATATAAGGAAATCAGATTCTCTATCCTTATTAACGCAATTAGTCATTTAACCATTTATTAGGATATGTTAGTATTCATTAATTACTTTTTTGGGGGAGGTTTGATATTGTATCATCAATTTTGATTTGTGAAAGTTATCTATATATGATTAAAGTTAAAGTTATATGAAAAAGCATAGATATTTTTCTGCTAAATTGTATTCATGTAAATGTTAATGTTTTTGGATGTGATACTTATTTATATGATTAAAAATATAGAAAGAAGCATAGATATTTTTCTACTAAATTGTATTTATATTAATGTTAATGTTTTTGTTTTTGGATGTGATACTTATTTATATGATTAAAGATATAGGAAAAAGTATAGATATTTTTCATTAAATTGTGTTCATATCAATGTTAATGTTTTTGAATGTGATAGTTATTTATATGATTAAAAATATAGGAAAAAGCGTAAATATTTTTCCATTAAGTTGTGTTTATGTCAATGTCAATTTCTTAGTTTGTTTGATAGCAATTTCCTTCATTGTGGCACATAATATGGTTGCATAGGAATCACTTTATCATTTCTAAGACTCATTTCTAGCATTCCCATGTTTTGGGGAACTTAGGAAAGGTTACGAAATATCCCCAATTGACCGGGAACATAACTAGGATGATGGGAGTGTTTAGGGAACTTCTAGTTAATAAATCAAGAGCTTGAGAGTAGTTCGATTCATGTTTCCTATGTAGTACATCGGCGTTTTGGAAAATTTGATAAAGTGGTCTTATCTGAAATCATATGGAGGGCCAATTACATTGAAAACCATTATAGTCAGACTATATGATGTGGCCTGGGTAGCCTAACAAAAAATAAAATCAAATACAAGATCTCCTCTCTTGTTAGATGTGGCATGTGCTACTATTGAGATCGATACTCATGCAGGCAGACTGATATGCTTATGTATATATTCTAGAAAACTGTGTATTTTTTTAAGTCTATACAATTTTTTCAAACTAAAAATATTAATATTATGAAAAAATATGAAATTTGATTGATGTTTAATTCAACGGTGATTGAACATTGGAGTAGTGATTCTAGGACTAAAGGTTAAAATTGTATGATATCACATCATTCACAACCCTTTTCTAATGATATTATTTTATAAGTGTATATATGTGTCATAATTGTAATTATTTATTCATTTATATGTTATTATAGATATATAGGCTTTATATCAATTTGATGATTATGATGATAATTAACATCCATTGAGATTGAATTTGTCTATCAGGTCTTGAGAGGGTAAGGAATTACTTGCAATTCTTTAGAAGTTTGTTTCTGTGCTCGAAAAGCAATAAGAGAAGCTTTTCAAGATCGTCATAGTTTTTTTGAATTAAAAGGTTAGGAATGTTGGTAGTGTGACAAATATTTTGAAATTGAGATATAATTTGGGTACATGATGGACAATCTAAGAGAAAGTGATTTTCATCTTCAACCTTAGTGTCAAAAAGGTGAAACACTCTTTCATCCCATGGAATTTTAGGAACTGACCAACGCCCAATTTCACCATGGAGGTTGTGATAATTTGTTCTTATCTTAGCAATGCTTATTTTTTCTTTACACTTGTCAAAACAGAGAGATAATTTTGATCTTATATATTAGGATTGATTACATCCTTATAATACCTTAATTTTTTTTTCCTCTAACTCTTTGTCACACAACATTTTCTCGTTAAATTTTGATTTAATGATATTCTTAATAGTATCTTTGTTATGTAAAACGATCTCTTCCATGAATCCCCAATGTCTTAGCCAAGACTAGGCATCTTTATGCCATCCTTGTTTGAGTCAAAGGTGGTTACGATTAGATTTTGAAGCAAATTTAGGAAGCCTCTTGTCTTCCATGTTGTTAAACTTGTTCTTATACATTAGGTATCTAGTCATAGCCATGCTCTCAATGGGGTAAAGGCTTGCCTCTAAGAGGAGGATGGGATAGGGTGTATTTCCTTTAATTTTGAGATTATAGGTTATAAAATTATTTTGTATTTTCTCTATCGTTCTCCAGGATCACAA
Organism: Picea sitchensis; assembly: GCA_010110895.2. Taxonomy (NCBI): domain Eukaryota; kingdom Viridiplantae; phylum Streptophyta; class Pinopsida; order Pinales; family Pinaceae; genus Picea; species Picea sitchensis. The sequence continues at coordinate 134,953 of SNQJ01S0053673.1, forward strand.
GAGATATTACATCCCCAAAATTCACATCCATATATAATAACAGGTGTAACCAGAGTTTCAAATAGGAGTTTCTTCTTATCCCATATCCAAATATCGTTTGATCAACAATTGTTTTCAAGCCCATAGTAATATTTCCATCCCCCAATAATCCTTTTATCAATGCTATAATTCTAATTGAGCTTGTGGTCAATATTGATTCCAAGATATTTGTATCAATTCACTTACTTCAAGTTGTTGTTGTAATATACGAAGGTATCATAAGTGATCTTATTGGATTTAATGATCATGACCTTAGTCTTGTCAGTGTTAACAGTCATAGTTGTATTGGAGCAAAAATCCTTGAGGATTATTAGTTGATTTCGAAGATTGTGGGGACTCATAGCCATAAGAATGATATCATCAACATAAAGAAGAATATTTATGACTATACTAGTGAGAGTAGGGATGACACAACCTGCTTCTTCCAAGAAATCTTCTAACTTGTCAATGTATATGCCAAAAAGGGTAGGGGACAAGGGACAACCTTGCTTGACTCCAATATTGCAATTAATCTCTTTTGACCAACCCTTAGTGTTCTTAAACTTGGAAATAACGTTCTCATACATCCTTATTGCAGCAACCCTCAACTTGAAAGGAACTTTTATCTCTTCCAACCTATCCTAAAGGTTTTTCCTGGGAACTGTATCAAAATGTTTTCTAAAGTCACCAAAAAACTAAAAATATTGGTTTTAGTATTGCGGAACTCCTCTGCAATGATCCTAAAGATAACACAATGGTACATAGTTGAATTATGTATCATAAACCCGGCCTGGCCTTTGGCTCTTTTACCACGACTTTTTAGCCAAAGGTTAATCTTCTTTTCCAAAATAATTCCATAAAGCTTGGAAAAAATCAAGCTAATCATGATGGTCCTATAATTAGAGGGAATGTTTATATCCACATTTTTAAAGATATGAGTAATGAGGCTTTGCATCCAAGGTTTAGGGCAACCCTACTTGACTTCTAAATTGAAGAGCTTGTGTACGTGAGGGATGAGGATAGGCCCTTCGATTTTAAAATTTTTAGCTTGGTAGCCTTTAATGTCCTTGTCTTTCACATTTGCAAGTTGTTTAACCCCAAACTCTATGTCATCCAAAGAAAAAACTTCACCCTTTGTAGGGAGAATAGGAATGGTGTCCATGGCATCAGAGAACTCGTGAAGAATTTTAAGGTTATTTATAAGTGTATTAATAATAATTATAACTTATTTCATACTTCATGATTACTTGATCATGAGTTGAACCATCTTAACGAGATCTTGATGTACCCTTAGACCCTGAGACTGTAATCAAAACTAGATATACGATATAGCAGAGGTGGTGTTGTTAAGAGCAATGTGAGTAACTACTTGGGTATATATATATATATATATAATTTAACTAGATTTTAATATTTAGATTATTTATTATAGTTAAGTTTAAGATGTAAAGTTTAGTTTAATTTTGGTTTTTAATTAATTTTAATATTTTTTAATATATAATTTTTCCTCCTGTTTTTGTTTTTTTTTTAAATTTAGACAAAACATCTACTCTAGTTCCTTCATTTAAAAAACGCATGCAACATAGCATATATTGGAAGATAGTGGGCACATGGATCCTTGTAAGGCATAGATCCATGTCTCAGTCTTGTGGTTTGGATAAATACAAAACATAACGGTGCACCCACCAAGGGCACATCACAAGTACCACCCCTCCCTTGAAAGGCACATTTTTATATTCTCATTTGCATTCATTAATGCATAGTTGCATACTTTTAGCTTTCGAGCTACATGCATTTTCATTATCTAGTATTTCTTTCAACCTTTGAGTCGGTGTATCTAGTTTAATATTTCTTTTGTTCTTTCACATACAATTAGTTAAGTGGTTAGTTGTGGAGCATAGTAAAATATGTAAGAAGGCCTTTAATCAAGTGAGTACTCTATTCTAAGATATTATTTTCTTCTTAATTTTACATTGTTCTTGGGTTCTTACTGTTCGATATTATTTGATATTAGAGGAGTGAAGTTTTACTCCATTCATTTCGGAGTTGACTTTTTAGAGGCCACCTTCCCACCCCACACATCCTCTTCAATGTTTCTAGTTCGGCTTCGTACCCACAAGACATTTTTTAAGTTTTGGGTTTTTTAGGTGTTTCGACCACCTCAACAAATATTCTCTCCAGCTAGTTATATTGGCCATTCACTTCACATAGTAAATTGATATTCCACACACATCTTAGTAGATTCAACTCCCTAGTTCTATTGCCCACCTAGATCTACCAATGTTTATGTTTTGGGTTTGGAGGCCACCCTCCCACTCAAACTCAATGTAATTTTTTCCTACTAGTTAGTGTTATCTAAAAACTTATAAAAGAGCTTAGTTGTTAAAGTTGACTATGATAATTAGTTAGATCAGATAGTTCAAGAGAGTTATCTTAGCTGTTTTTTAAGAAGAAATTATATGTATAAATATGTGCTGAATCAATAAATCATCATCTTCCAAATTAATCATTTTCTAGATTTATCATCTTAGTGTTTGGTTGCTATCAAAGCAGGATTAAGACACAGAAACATCATATCAATTCTGTGGAAAGTCTCCATGGGCATTGAGCTAGTGATTGGAAAATGCATAGGGTTTGAATGTGCGAGAGCAAGGAGCTTTGCAGTAGGAAGAAACCGGTTGAAAACAAGTTGTCATGAACCAAATCTAGAGTAGCCAATTGCCCTAAAGTATTCCTTGTCAGATTGATTAGAGTTTGAGCATATTTCAGAAAGGATCCACAACTCACCAAGACGTAAACACCATTGTTGCATATGGGAAAAAAACGGGTATTAAAATGTGGTGGAAAGATTTTACATGGTCGTCGTACTGCGTACATTAATTAAATCATAAATATTTGTTTAAAAAAAAAAGTGGTGTGAAAGGTGTGTTAAGTGTTAAGATCTTTTAATTAAGAAAAAGAAAAAGTGGAATTGGGAATTGGTTTATTAAAATATTGTCTATATAAAAAAAATTTATTAAAAAAATGAAATCTTTTAATACAGAAAAAGGGGAATATAAATTTAAGGGGAGCTTAATAATCTATTAAAAGTAAGAAGATCACTGCAAATCCGTGGTGAAATTAACAAAGGGAGGATCCAATGGCATCTAGCACTGGTCAAAGATGGTCACAAGCCCCAATTCTAACATGTATGAATTATGATCTTTGGTTAATGAAAATGAAGAATTTCATTTATTCTCAAGAATGTTGGGATATTGTAGTAAGTGGGTTCACATAAGTAAACCAAAACCTTACAGGTAATGAAAAATGCAAAGAGACAAGTTGTTGTTGAAAATAGAAAGAAAGATTCAAAAACATTATGGATTATCCAACTAGGAATAAAAGATTCAATTTTTCCTAAGGTTCTAGAAGTTGATAATGTCAATTAGAGACAGCCTATCAAGGCATCAACAAAGTAAAAATTTCCAAATCGCAAAAACTTAGAAAGAATTGTGAAACCCTCCATATCTAGAACTAAGACTATCTAGATCATTTTATGACACAGGCCAAGAACATTATCAATCAACTTTGAGCACATGGAGAATACATTTCAGATCAAAAGGTTGTTGAAAAAGTAATTAATAACCTTCCTGAAAATTTCAATATGGTTTTAGTAGCCATATAGGATTCTAAATATCTATCACAGTTGTTTGTAGAACAATTCACGATGTCTTTATTGATACATGAGACAAGAGCCAATAGAAGTAGTGACTCTTTGGAAAGTGCATTTCAATCTCAAGTTTTCATTATCATAGGAAGAGGTCGAGGAAATAGAAGTATAGGAAAAGGAGGAAGAGGTCACTCTCAAGCAGGAGACAGGTCAACATCAGAACAAATAGAACAGTTACACAATTTCTCTCAAAACCAAAGAGGAAGAGGAAGATATTAAAATTAAGTAAGGAGGTCTGAAAATAAAAAAATGCTAGTGTTATTACTGCAAGAATTTCGGTCATTACAAAAGTGATTGATGGAGAAAACAAGCAGATATGAATAAAGGCAGAGCTAGCATGACAAACATCGATGAAGGTACATCTAAATCCATGTTATTTTCATGTCAAGTAACTGAAGAATGCAACAATAATGATCTCTAGTTATTGGAGAGTGGCTACAAAAATCACATGATAGGTAACAAAATCATGTTCTCAAGTTTAGATAATTCATTCAAAAGTAAATTAAAATTAGGGGATGATTATCTAGTAAATGTTCAAGCAAAAGGAAGAGCCTCGATTCCGACCAATCAAGATGAAACAAACATTTCAAATTTCTATCATGTACCTGGTCTCAAACATAATTTCATGAGTATAGAGAAATTAAGTCAAAATGGATATGAAGTCATATTTAAAGATATAGCATGCACCAATTTAGACAAGACACCTAGTAGGAGACTCACTGCAGAAATACAAATGACCAAAAAAAAATGTTTCCATTCATGATGAGGAACCTTAATTAGTCATAGTCATATGCACAAAATGTTTCTATCTCAAATGAGTCCTAACTATGGCATATTAGATATGATCATTTACCCTTTGATAATATTAGACTTTTACAAAAGAAATATATGGTCAGAGGTCTCCCCATGATAAATGTTCAAGACAATTCTTGCTAGAGTTGCATCCTAGCTAAACGCCATATAGATAGTTTTCAAGAAACTACTTCCTACAGATCCAAGGCACCACTTGAAATAGTACACACGGATATCTATGGTCCTAGAAATAGTACATACAAATATCTATGGGTCGGTGCAAACACAATCAATAGAAGGTAATTTTTATACTTCGTTTATCGATGATTTTAGTTGGATGACTTGAGTATATTTTTTCAAGAACAAATAAATGTTTGGAAAATCCATAGAACTCACAGCCATGGAGGAGAAACTGAGGGGGAAGTACATTAAGGTAATCAGATCAGATGGAGGTGGCGAGTATGATTCTAAAGAATTTTCAGCATTTTGTAGGAAACAAGGAATCACAAGACAGTTTACAACAATGTACACTCCACAACAAAATGGAGTAGTTGAAAGGAAGAACAAGACCATAACGAATATGGATAAAAGTATGCAAGTAACGATAAAAATATATCAAATGAATTTTGGGAAGAAGTTGTTTCTTGTTCATTTTATATACTAAATTGATATCCAACCAAGAGCGTGAAGGAAAAAGTTCCTCAAGAAGATTGGAGTGGCATTAAATCTAGAGTGTCGCATTTTAAAAAAATTGGTTGTGTAGCTTATGCACACATTCCAGAAGAATTGAGAAAGAATGTTGATGACAATAGTGAAAAATGTGTATTTATTGGCTATAGTGAGTAGTCTTATTAATTTTCATGAAGACCAGTCATGGGATTATCAATTTAATAAAATAGTTGGAACTCATTTTCCTTTTCTACAAGAAGAGGACTATGTGGATTCTACAAAATATCGTGCTTTACCACCAAGTCTTCCAAGGTTATAGGTAGAAACAGAATCTTCAAGACAATAAAGAAATACAATTCATAGTCCTCCTTCTAGCAGTGATTCAAATCCCAAAATAGCCTCTCTAAGGAACCAAAAAATGAGAATTTTGAGAGAAATTTATGCACAACATGATGGTGTGGATCAGGAAGCACACTTTTCTTTATTATCATGTCATCCAATGTACTTTGAAGAAGAAGGAAAGGATGATTAGTGAGTTCAATCTATGAATGAATAAATTCATGCAATTGAGAAGAACCACACATG
>SNQJ01S0053674.1:70399-82579 GCA_010110895.2 Picea sitchensis
ATTTGGGCATACACTTCTTTATTGGCTGTTTAGCCAGACTATCTGACCTTGGTGGTAACCTGTGAGGAGGAACTTTTGCTTTGACCTTTACACTTTGGCCTCTTCAAAACCCTAGGTTACCGGGGACGTCTCCCCTCGGCTAACCTCCCTGAATAGAAAGAACCTGCCCATTGTGGTGACATTGGGTGGGGAAGGTTCATGTTGCGCCAATTTGGCCTATACCTTCTAGCCATTTGACCTAGCTACAAACTGTGCGATAACAAGAAGAAACATCGCACACGCAGTCGTAAGACTATGGCAGAGGCTGTGTGACTCCAGACAGTGACTCTGTGCTACTTCAGTGGATGTGTTCGACTGGTGGAGGCTGTGTGACTCCAGACATTAGCTGTGTGCTACTTCGATGGATGTGTTCCACTGGCGGAGGTTGTGTGACTCCAGACAATAGTTGTGTGCTACTTTGGTGGATGTGTTCCACTTGTGGAGGCTGTGTGACTCCGTACAGTAGTTGTGTGTTACTTTGGTGGATGTGTTCCACTGGCGAAGGCTGTGTGACTCTAGACAGTAGCTGTGTGCTACTATAGTGGATGTGTTCCACTAACAGTGACTGTGCGTCAGTGGACAATAGACAATAGTTGTGTGCTACTTTGGTGGATGTGTTCCACTTGTGGAGGCTGTGTGACTCCGTACAGTAGTTGTGTGTTACTTTGGTGGATGTGTTCCACTGGCGAAGGCTGTGTGACTCCAGACAGTAGCTGTGTGCTACTATAGTGGATGTGTTCCACTAACAGTGACTGTGCGTCAGTGGACAATAGTTGTATACTACTTGGAAGCAATTGTGATCTATTGGATGACATTGTAGTAGCTGTGTGGTACTTGTTGATTGTCATGGAGATTACTAGATCGTTTGGATGTAGTTGTGTGTGCTACTGCTTGATCGCAAAGACTGTGCCTAATGATTCGAGCTACCAAAGGCATTGTAGCAGCCGTGTACCTGCTAGCAGATTGCAGAGTAGTCAGTGGACTACCAGATGAAGACATCGTAAAAGATGCCTCCCTAGCTTAGAGGGAGTGTTGATGTTTTGGGAGCTGCGTGAAGATCTTTCCCTCCTAAATGACCTTTCTTAGATACAAAGCAGATTCTGGAAGCAAGAGATCCATTGGACATATGTTGAAATACCCTAGAAGAGAAGTCGGCCCAAAAGGATAAAGTATAATGAAAAGACACCTTCCCAGAAGAGACGTCGACCCAACTAGAAGGACAGGAAGACTATAAATAGGAGGTGCCTTAGCTCATTTGTTCACTCACTCACACTCTCCCAGCTACACAGAAGCAAGGCGCAGGTTTGGAGAAGGAGACACAACTGCTGCAGTGACCCAATTTCTTCTTGTTCAGTCTTTTGGTATCTCTCTCTTGTGCACTATTCCTTAAGAAGGTGCACTACCTTTGTATGGTGGTGCTGCTGCAGCTGGGGTGGTATTTCTGGTTAAGCTAGCACTTGTGCTAGGGTTTATCTGATTGGACTTGCTTTGTGAACAAAATCTATCTAAGAAAGGTTGTTGGGTTTTCCCAGGATAAATCTCTTGTGTTATTTTTGTCTATTGTTTATGCTGCTACTGCTCAGTACATGATATATATATGTGTGTGTGTGTGTTAATGATAACGAAGTAAAAGAACACTAGTAACACTAGTGCTTTGTAAATAAGGAAAATCCAACACTATGAGTACTCTCTCTAGTACTTCTACATATATAAGCATATTCTTATGGCTGATGTGGACCCGATTGATGACTCATCCAATTTTGTTATTGTGGTTGTTTCTCTTTAGTTTTTTAGGATATTCTTATCAATGGCTCATCTAGTCCTCATGTTGTAAATGATAATGTTCTTATCAGTGGCTATCCTCATGTTGCAAATTCTCTTGATAGTTTTGACTCCATTTTTCATTGATGATGGTGACACCTTACGTGATTAGATTGCATTAGTTACTCTTCCTTTTGATATGTCAAGGCCTGTGCCTAAGTGGACTATTTCCACTCTTGTTGATGCAACATAGTTTGTTGTTGGTCCATTTGCATGCTATCAAGTGGAATCTCCTCCACCTCAGGCCCTTGTTGCTTGTTTTTAGGGAAAATTTGATGCAATTGGGTTTCATGTCGGCCCATTTGAGCACTATCAAGAGGATTCTTTTCCACCATAGTTCGTTACTTAGTATTTTGATGCCATTGTCAAGATAGAACATCTCTCACCTAAATCCTCCTAGGGCTCAATGTTTCCTGTTCATGATCTTGATGGTTTAATGGAGGAGTGGTGTAGAATTTAGGGAGGGTGATTAGGCCTTTTGCTCATCATTAAAGGGGGAAGTAAATTTTATAGTCTTGTATTATAATGACTCCTCTCCACGCCCTCCTATTTAGATCAACGGGTCGGTGTTGGAATTATTTTAGTCTATACATGTGGCCACGAACCATTCGTTTGTATCATTATGTACATGTAATTATAATTTATGGCTAAGGCCATATTTTATTTTATTTATTATATACTAGGTTTGTGGTTAAGGTTGACATAGTCAAACTTGATATAAAGGATCAATAACTCTCTTGGGGTGTGTGCCCTTGTTTTGTGGGTTGATCCGGATTTAGGAGTGGAACGAACTGATTAACAAACCGAATACAACAAACACAAAGATAGGAAGAATAACACAAATATTCAGTGAACAATATCTTCTATTAAATAATGAAATAGATTGAAACTGTAAAACTGCAGCACTGAAACTTTCTTGAATGGTGGTAGCTATCTCTGAAAAGAGATGTGGCTGCTACATGCATCCGTCTGAGCAGAATGAAATACAATGAGGCTCCATAGGCCCTTTTCATATTACTCATGAATGCCAAAACCCTAGACATCCAAAAACCTAACCCTAGAAGGTGAAACACCAAAAGTCATGTGGGCTCTATGGGTAAGTTGGTGTAACTTGGTACCTCAACTTCCTAGGGTCATAACTTTTGCATACGACCTCCGTTTTAGGCACGTGATAGCCTGTTGGAAAGGTCTTTCAGAGAACTACACATTCTGCCGTCAGACTCTGACTCCTTATACAGTCTGATTGTGGCGAGCCAAAAAAACAATGTTTAGGGCCCCAAAACAACCCTAAAAGTACAACAAGATGTGCTGACATGAAAACATACAAAATAAGCTAGTTGGATTAGGCGAGAGGCCACCCGTATCCACTTGGAGAATGTGTGAGGCTTCAGACAGCCCCAGAAGTGTAGAACTCACAATTATAAAGAAGTACAAAAAGACATGCTGAACAAAGATAGACACGAGGAGCTAGTTGGAATAGGTGGGTGGCCACCAATATCCACCTGGATCAATCCTCCCCCCTTAGGAAGCAATGGTCTCCATTGCGTTGAGTTCCCCCATTAGGTGAGGAAACTTTTGCTCGATTTGGCCCTGGGTGAGCCACTTGCCTTGGTGTAGAAGTTGCCCTGCCTTGACAACCCGATAAAGCTGGATCTGTTGCTAGCGAGTGCCCTTGACCTATGTGTCCACAATCTGATCAGTGGATGCTTGTTCCATGCAGTCATGGTTGAGCTCTGTTGGTGTCAATTGTTCGACGATCTCAGAGGTGTCCAATAATGGTGGAAAATATGGCTGAAGGAGGTCCACATTGAATACTGGATGCAGACCAAGGAAGGGTGGAGTGTTGAGCTCAAAAACATTGCTACCCACAACCTTGGTGATAGTGTAAGGCCCATAATGAAGGGGCCAAAGCTTTTGATGGGGCCCAGTGAGACGCTCCTTCTGGAAATGTAGCCAGACTTTGTCGCTAACCTGAAACTGGTATGGTACCCTGTGTTTATTATGGTGTTGCTTGTACTTAGCATTGGATTTTTGCAAAATATCCTGGACCTGTTGGTGGATGTGCTGAATCCGCTCAATGAATTTGGTGGCTTTGTTGATCGTAGACTGATCAGGGGAAGAGTTTGTCTGTGCGGTGGAAAGAGGAAGTGCAACATCAATGGGTCCCAATGGTTGGAATCCCAGACCCACTTGCAATGGGCTATGGCCGGTGGAACTATGGAGAGCCCTGTTGTAGCTGTGTTGGGCATATGGGAGACACTCGTCCCATGTATGGGGATGCTTAGAATCGTACATGCGCAGGATGTGCACGATCATCCGATTGACGACCTCGGTTTGGCCATCGATTTGGGGGTGGAAAGAAGTGGATTTTGTGAGCTTGGTGTCCACCAGAGACCAGAGACTCTACCAAAAGGTGCTGAGGAACCTGCTGTCTTGGTCGGAGATGATGGTCTGTGGTATCCCAAAGTGAATCCAATCTCGTTCGAAGAAGAGCTTGGTAGTATCTGCCGCTATGACATTTTTCTTACAGGATGTGAGGATGGCCATCTTTGAAAACTAATCAATGACCACAAACATGTAGTCATTTCCATGCTTGGTGGACAACAAACCAGACATGTAATCCATGGAGATGGATTCCCACAGCTTCTCGGGAATAGGAAGAGGGGTGTATAAGCCTTGCTTCTTGATGGTCGACTTGGCAATGGCGCAGACAGTGCAAGATCTGATATATTTGCTGACGTCCTGTCGAAGTTTTAGCCAATAAAAATGTTTCTGAAGAACGTCCACAGTTTTCTCTATGCCAAAATGTCCTGCCACTCGACTATAGTGGGCTTACCAAATCAGCTTTGCACGCTTGCTTGTAGGAACACAGAGATGGCCCAGGTTGCATAAGAGTCCGTCTTGAATGTGAAAATCAGTGACAGTGGCGCCTGTACCCAAGAGCTGATATGTGGTGGCGAAGTTCGGATCTTGCTGGTAAAGTTGGGGCCACTCCAATGTTTCATGTCCACAGGAATGGAGCAGGGTGGTAAGTGAAGCCACAGGAGGCCGACTAAGGCAGTGAGCGACACGATTGGAGATACCTGTCTTATACTTGATGTTGAGATGGAACTGCTGCAAGTAGGTGGACCACTTTTGATGGCGGTTGTTCTGCAATTTCCCCTGTGTTTGTATGAACTGCAGAGGCTTGAGATCAGTGTGTATGATCGTCTCTTTCCCCAGAATGTAATGTTTCCATTGACGACAGGCTTGTACAATGGAATACATTTCCTTGTCATAGGTGGGGTATTTCCAGACAATATCGGAGAGTGTCTCACTATGGTATGCCACCGGATGCCCGTGCAAAGTGAGAATTGTGCCCACAACATAGTCAGATGCATCAGTCTCAATCTCGAATGGCTGGTGCAGATCGGGCAAGGAGAGTACTGGAGCTGAGTACAAATGATGTTTCAAATCTTCGAATGCTTGTTTCTGCTCCTTCCCCCACACGAACTTGGCCCTACCATCGCCCTTGGTCACCTGACTGAGGGCCTAGGCAATATGGAAGAATCCCAACAGGAACCGTCGGTAAAAATTAGCGAGTCCTAAGAAGCTCCGAAGCTCGGTCGGGGCTGGCCAGCCACGGATGACTTGGATCTTAGCTGGATCAACATGTACCCCATGCTCATCAACAACGTAGCCCAGGTATTGGACCCTGTTCATGCCAAAAGAGCATTTTTCCAAGTTGGCATAAAGCTTGTCCTGCCACAGAGTGCTCAAAACCTGCTGAATATGCCGCATGTGCTCCTCGCATGTTCTACTGAAGATGAGGATGTCATCCAAATATACTACCACGAAGGAGTTGGTGAAGGGTCTTAATACATCGTCCATCAACCTCATGAAAGTGGTTGGTGCATTTGTTAAGCCAAAGGGCACGACTAGCCATTCGTAGAGACCTTCTTTAGACTTGAAGGCTGTCTTCCAGACATCAGTTGGTTCAATGGGAACCTGATGGTAGCCAGACTTTAGGTCAATCTTGCTGAAGAACTTTTCCCCCTTGAGTTGGTCAAGAAGGTCATTGATCCTGGGAATGGGGTAGCGGTTCTTGACTGTGATTTTGTTTAAGGCTCTGTAATCAATGCAGAGTTGCCAAGTCCCATCCTTCTTTTGCACCAATACAATCGGGATTCCATAAGGGGATGCGCTGGGTTTGATGTGCCCCTTTTGAAGAAGCTCTTAGATCTGACGCTCGATTTCGTCATTCTCCATCAACGAGCGTCGATAGACTGGTCCATTAGGTAGAGGTGCGTCGGGGGTCAGATCAATTGGATGCGTGACTTGGCAGTGTGTCGGTACCCCTGTAGGTGAGACAAAGATGTCTTTGTACTCTTCCACGATCCCGTCCACTTGCTTCTGCTACAAAGAGAGGTGTTGTGTAGAGGCCACGGATGTGGCGACGACCTTCTTCTTAATGTGAGCATGGATCACAAAGAAGATGAACTTCCCGGTCTGTGAAATGACCTTACTGCATTGCTTAGCAAAATAGCAGTAGGCGGTGCCACCTCTGGGATTCTGTACAATTGCCTACCCAAAGTAATAATAACACTACGAGGTCTAGACTCATACACAACATGACACTTCCACAAATATGGTTGTCCTAAAAGAACATCACAAACTTCAAGGGGAGCAATATCACACAGTATCTCATCTTTTAAAGGCTTGATGCCGTAGGGCAGACGACATTGTTGGCTGACACAGAGATCTCTTCCTTGACGAAGCCAACCGATGGTGTAGGGATGCGGGTGCGGTGTCATTGGTAGGTTCAATAGATTGACAACCTCTGCTGAAATCAGGTTCTTCTGACTACTGTTGTTGACAATGAAGTAACTTAGAGTCCCCTTGACCCACATTTGTGAGTGAAAGAGGCATTCCCCTTCCTCTGGTTCTTCTGGTTCGCTTGGTCGGACCTTGGTGGTAGTGACTGTGGCACTGGGTTCAACATCGATAATCCGCTTCCTTCCTTCAGTGTTTGACTCAGAATCAGAATCGACCTCTGACTCGGAAGCCTTCAGCTCGGCCACGAGGGATTGCTTGGAGCGACATTCGTCGGTGTTGTGCCAAGGACTTTTATGGTACTCACACCATTTTCCTGTGTCCTTCTTCGTCTTCTCGTTGCCCTTCTTGTGTTGCGGCTTGGATTGATTGTCCTGAGGGAGACCATCGCGACTTGGTTCCTTGTTGTGTGGGTTGGGGTTGCCTTTGCCTTGCTTCGGCTGTGAGGGGTTTGTAGATCCAAACTCTCACCAATTCTGTTTAAATTTCTGCCCGATTTTGACAACGTATCTATAAGTTGTGCCCAATGAGGCGATGTCCAGGAAATTTATTTTTGTTTGAATGTATCTATGCAAACAACCGTGGTATTTGAGCACCAGATGATGCTCATAATCTTTGATACCCAATTTGGTGCGGAGGGTATGGAAAATATTGGTGAAATCTGGTACTGTCTGGTCCCTTTCTTGACGTAGGGTGGTCCATCTGGTGTACTGGTCCTTGTAGCTTCCAACAGGGTAGTACTTTTCTTTAATGGCGTCCAGGAAGGAATCCCATGTAGGGGCGACCACAAAAATTGCAGATTCCTCCACGACCCTTTGCTCAAAGTAAGTATCCCACCAGTCTTTAACATGGGGAATGACCTTGAGGAGTGTAAAAGTGATCTTTTCTCGATCGAAAAAATTGTGGATCGAAAAATATCCTTAGAGCAGATTCAACCATTTATCTACGACATCCACATCTATCAGTCCTTCAAATAACGGAATATCAAAATTTACCTGTACCTTGAAGGGGGTTGCATGGCCACCTGATGAAGATGCTTCTCCCGTGGGCAACTGTTGAAGGATCTGCGCGAAGTTGTCCATCATTTCGTTCCTTTGTTGCGTGAGGGCTTCCTCGAGCAACATTTTAATAGGATCTCCTGCTCCATCATCTTTCTTTTTGTCTCCCATGGGTTGTTGTCGGGCTCGGCGCGACCGATCTGGTAATGGCTCGATTGGTTCGAGTCCCAACTTCTTGTACCCAGATCTTGTCGGGGACATGCACAAAGAAAAATAAATGAAGAGAAGACCGCTCTGATACCACTGATATGGATTTAGGAGAGGAACGAATTGATTAACATACTGAATACAACAAACACAAAGATAGGAATAATAACACAAATATTCAGTGAATAATATCTTCTATTAAATAATGAAATAAGCTGAAACTGTAAAACTGCAGAACTAAAACTTGCTCGAATGGTGGTAGCTATCTCTGAGAAGAGATGTGGATGCTACACACATCCGTTTGATCATAATGGAATACAATGAGGCTCCATAGGCCCTTTTCATATTACTCATGAATGCCAAAACCCTAGACATCCAAAAACATAACCCTAGAAGGTGAAACGCCAAAAGTCATGTGGGCCCTATGGGTAAGTTGGTGTAATTTGGTACCTCAACTTCCTCGGGTCATAACTTTTGAATGCGACCTCCGTTTTAGGCACGTGATAGCCCGTTGGAAAGGTCCGTTGGAAAGGTCTTTCAGAGAACTACACATTTCGCCTTCAGACTTTGACTATGTATACAATTTGACTGTGGCGAGCCAAAAAAACAATGTTTAGGACCCCAAACAGCCCTGAAAGTACAACAAGATATGCTGACATGAAAACATACAAAATAAGCCAGTTGGATTAGGCGAGAGGCCACCCGTATCCACCTGGAGAATGTGTGAAGCTTCAGACAACCCCAAAAGTGTAGAACTCACAATTATAAAGTAGTACAGAAAGACGTGCTGAACAAAAACAGACACCAGGAGCCAGTTGGAATAGGTGGGTGACCACCAATATCCACCTGGATCATGGGCCCATAACCCTCTCTTGAAGGGATGCCTAATTTGAGTTGTCTATAAATACACAAATCAAGCTCTCATTTGTATCTTGTGATCCTCGTGATTTGCAATACCAAGTGTTATAAGCCTAAGGGCACATCGTTTTGGCATTTGATTCTTGTGATTGACATTTTTTTCTTGTGATTGGCATTTTCTCTTGGGTGCACATGTTTTTTGTTTTGTTTTGTTTTAACTTTCTATCACTTGTGCTTGGCTTTCACACTCTCTCTTTAGCGCATTAACCTATCTCTCTAACATGAGGTTATTTCAAAATGTGGATGAGTATTGGTTTCATCAATTAGATGATGGTTATTGGTTAGCGCATTAACCTATCTCTCTAACCTCTTTAGATTACAAGAATAAAATTATTGTTGAAATGTTATTAAAGGAGATAGCACTGATTACATGGAGTGCCCAAAAATAGTGTTATCTAACAAATAGCTCATGTTCCAAGTTATGAGCATTGCCCATGCTCAGATGGGCATCTAAGTGATCTGGACCCTTTTTCTAAACTGATCTTTTACTAATGTTTGTTTTGTTGCATTTGTTCCCATATCACCCATCTTGACCCAATTTGGACTATTTAAAGAACATTTTCTCTTTTTTGCGATTTTATCATCTCATTTACAACACTCGCATATGTTTGTTTTGGTGCATATGTTCCCACATGACACATCTAGATGCAACTTGGACTTTCAAAAACAAATTTGCTCATATATGATTATGTGATGTTATTTACAACACCCTCGCGAATGTGACTATAGGGTTATGGGTTTGTTGTTTTTAACCATCTTTGAGAAGTATTAAAAACTTCAATTAGGGCACTTGGTTGAATTTGATTCTTGTCTAGACTTAACTTTATTAAGGTTAGTCTTTCCATTCTCAAAGTTTTGCAATTTTGCAATTGATATTATTGTTTGGGGGTTCTTTTGGATTCATTGTATTTGTTTTTTACTTTGACGTTTTAGACCAAATTAATGTGGTTCATCATTAGGAATAATTGTGATGGACCACATAAATCTGGTTTGAAACGTAAAAAAAAAACAAATCTGATGAATTTGGAAGAACCCTAAACAAGGTTAGTCTTGTTGCATATTGTCTCACATCACCTGTTCTTTGATTAGTTATTTGTTCTTTGATTAGTTATTTGATCTACAACTTTGTCATCTATTTTTTTTGATTAGTGCAGGACTAGTCTGTGGTCTAAGAAACAATGATCCAGGGGCATCTAAGCCATCAAAATCACCCCGGGATCGCACCTAGCTTGGGCCACATTAATCCTTAACATGGATGGATTTTTTTTTTTGGGTGTCTCCTCCCAACTACTGCGAGTTTCAAACCTTGGCTGCTTTACATAACGAAACCCTTGAAATCCAAATTGCGCTAGTGGGATTTGACACAACTTTGTCATCTATTTTGCAATATTGTTTCACTTAATTTTACAAGAAAAGAGGTTAAGGGTGGTTGAATTTTTAAAACTTTTCAAAGATTGTTGAAAACAATAAATCCACAAACTTATAATTAGATTGACTAAGGTGTTTTAAATACTAAGATTCATTTTAACTCCGGAGCTATTAAATACTAAGAGTGATAAAAAGAATAAAAATATTGATTTCTCGATGTTTAAAAAATAAAGATGAAAATAAATTTATAATAGTGTATTTTGTTATTATGATCACCTATTTGTTATATTCGTTTTTATTATGAATCAAGTACTCAACAATAATAATGATAATAAACTTAATATCTTCGTACCATATACTAGGAGACTACATATAAGATTGCCAAATTTTTGAGAAATAAGCATATCAAGTCTACCTTCAAGCCTCTTACTATTTTATTTTTAATTTTTTTTTTTTTTTAAATTTAAATCGATCAAGGATCCAATCTATCCTCGATAATATAAAGGTGTCTATTTAATATCTTGTTCATGTGGAAGACCCATTCGATAATATAAAGGGTGTCTATTTAATATCTTGTTCATATGGAAGACATATTCAAGTTAGAACTAGGATTTTTGGCACAAATTTCATAATCGAGTACAAAACTCAAGATTGACAAAGCATTCACATAAAATGAAACATCATACATGTCTTTAGATTACCAAAGCAATCACTAATTTGAGTATTGTTTGAAACGATAGATAAAAAGCCTTGAAAATTAAGAAGCTTCTCAATAACCTTGATAGGAAGGATGGTTTAACAATAAGCCAAACTTGGCCTCTGAGCTTAGAGAATACTAACCACATCCATAATCATATTTAATTTATAATAATACACATTGCTTATATCTTAAATTGGATGGAATACCACACTTATAAAATTTAAGAAGCATATCAACACTAGAATGATAGATTCAAAATAAGGTAAATTTGACTTTTGATCCTACAACATAAGGGAGTATTAACCACATCCATAATCTTATTTAATTATTAATAATATGCATTGACTATATCTTAGATTAGATGTTATGTCACGATTAGATGTTATGTCACAATCGTAATTATATTTAATTTGTAATAATATTGATTGATTACATATTGAAAATGATATGTAATCCCATCCCACGTATATTGTAATCTTTGAGAGATTATGCGGTCCTGAGTCCTCACCCTATAAGAACACCTCCTCTTCACCCTATAAGAACACCTCCTCTTCATTGCTCTTTGCATGTGACTTATCATTTATGGGTTGTTAGAGATTCAAATAGCTAACCAACCTTATAGGTCTTTTATATATATACACACACGATAGAAGAACAACTTTAAAAATGATATGTAATCCCATCCCAACAAATATTGCAATCACTGAAAGATTACATGGTCCTTAGTCCTCACCCTATAAAACACCTCTTCCTCATTGCTCTCTACATGTGGCTTAACATTTATAGTTGTTAAAGATTCAAATAACCAACTTTGTAGGCCTTTATATTTATATAGAAGAACAACTTGTAATTTTGAGCTAGATATTCAATAAAAGATACTTCTAAATGTGGGAATAGAAATAATTCTTGATGCAATGTTGGGAGGGGAGCCTTATGCACTAAGGTGCATTTATTGTTATATTATATGCATTGTTGGATATTTATGCATATATATCTAACAATACATATAGTATTTTACTACAACCTAAATGCATCATAGCTTTGATGCATAAAGTGAACCGATGAACTTTAAAATGTAATTCAATCAAAGATTATATAATAATAATACATAATTATATATCAACAACTAGTTGGGCACGTGATCGTGTTATACGTGGCCGTGTTATCCAACCGCTATCACTATAACCTCCAGGTGTGCCCATGATGCCCCTTACACGACACACAAGGTAAGTCGGGGGGAATTGAACTCGAAACCTCATGGAACTTCATTTTCACGGCACTTGCCAATTGAGCTGCCCCCAGGGGTCTAATGATTTC
>SNQJ01S0053674.1:98735-119949 GCA_010110895.2 Picea sitchensis
ATTTGTTTATTTTTCTGCATAAATATTTATATTATAATTTTTTTTTTTAAATTGTGGAAGACCTGCTCTTAAAAAATTGTGGGATGCCTACCTTTTGCACGTGTGTATATACATTTGTTTATTTTTTAAAAGTTAGTTTGTTGCTTTAGACTTGGCTTGACCACCCCTCTATCACAACGTCTAAGGGGCAACTTAAGTGGTCGATTGAATCTTTAAATATTTAAAAACTAGAATTTTAAATCATTAAATATATTAAACTTTTTATTAATAAATGTTTAAAGTGTATGTGTGTCACTTTAATGACCATAAACAATTAATAATTGAACATTTTAAGGGGTCATTCATGTGATATCTCACAATATTTCATTTTTTTTCTTTTCTTAAATGAAGTGGTTGTTGGAATTGTATTGTAGATGGAGTGGATTGTTTGATTTGTAGATTTGTAATTGGTAGGGCATCCCATGTTGTAAAGTTTAAGTTGAAGTGGTTGTTGGAATTGTAGATGGAGTGGATTGGTTGATTTATAATTTGCATGGCATTCAAAGGTGAAAGTTTAAGTGGATGAATTGAGTGTCCCTCTCATTTCATCAAATATTTGGAAAAATTTAAACCTTTAATAAGAGGGTTTATGTGGTTGTTTTGAATTATATCAAACTTTTTATTAGTAATGATTTAAGTTATCATTCAATTTGCATTTTTATGGTCTTCATAAACTTGTGATACTGGAATGGTTAAGGGGGTCATTCAAGTGAGATTGAATATTTATTTATTTATTTTTAAATTAAGGGGTACTTTGATTTGTAGTTTGAATGACATTATAAGTCGTAAGTTTAAGGGGTGACATGAGTGACCCATTTTGAGACATAAAATGTTTTAGAAAGTTTAAACGTTAAATTAATAAGGGTTAAAGGGGTCATTCTAATTTTTGCTCGACTTAGTTAAACCTATAATAGTTAAAATTTTATGGGGGTCGTTTGGGCGGATCCTACACAAATCTTTAGAGTTTAATTATCTACATTTTAAATCTTTAATTTTTGAAACAATTGATGTAGTGGGATGCAAGTTGCTTGCACATCATCCCCACCCTCTCGTCCAGCCCCCTCAACACACATTCACACATGGCTAAAGTGATTAGCTCAACTAGTGGTCACGAAGGTTGATGGACATTTGGCTAGTTTTGTGCTAGCAAGTGCCCAGTTCGGATTCCCTTGGGTGAGGTGCATTAGTCTTTGTCAATGGATTTATTAGAAATGACATCTATGAATGTGGAGAAACATCCTTTGGGTTTCCTAGTGAGGTTTTCCTTGGAATATATATATATATTATTTGGAGAAAAACACTAGTATCTTTTTGATCTATGAATGTGGAGAAACATCCTTTGGGTTTCCTAGTGAGGTTTTCCTTGGTGTTTCCAAACATATGGACATGCAATATAGGCAAGCTCTTGTTTCTAGTGTAATCACCCTATTGAATGGGGAAGGAAAACTCGTATGGGCAACAAAAAATGAGGGGGGATCTTACAGAGTGAAAGTGGGATATAAACCTATGTCAATAGATGAAGACAACAACCCATGGCGGTGGAGCAAATTATGGAAAATTTGGGCACCACTAAAACCAAAATCCTTTGCACAACTGGCATTGCACAACTGTATATTAGCCCGGGATAACCTTCTCTGAAGGTGCAAGGGAGGCCCAAACATGTGTTACTTATGCAATGATAGCACCAAATTGGTTTACCACATCTTGGAATCTCATCATTTTTCTAAGGAGGTCTAGAGTATAGCTAGATCCTTGGAAAGGACAATCGCTAAAGCATGGAACACTTGGTTTGAGGCTCAAGGCACCCATAAGGCTCTAATTCCCTTGCAATTGCATGTTATCTGGGGAATCTAGACAACTCGAAATGTGGCCATCTTCTTAAACAAAAAGACTTCCCCAATCACCACTACCTATAGATTTAGATACTCCATGCTTTCATAGGTTCCAAAGATCAAATGTAATTTCATTCAAGTGGTCCCACCACTAGATATAGATCATGACAAACCTCACTATTTTTGTGATGGTGCCTTAAGAGGGAATCCAGGCCAAAGTGTTGGTGGCATTATCTATTACGAAAATCAATTACTTTCCTTCCACTATGGCACAAGATTTCAATCCAATAACAATGAAAAAGAACAGGGCATTTGCATAGTGTTATGCATTGCCCTAGACTTCAATGTCTATTCCTTGGTGATTTATTCGGAGTCAAATTTGGTTTATGACTAGGTGAAGAAAAAAATTAAATGTGCACATATAATCGTCTTTCACATTGTTGATAAAGCAAAGGCATTGATGCATGGGTTCCAATTCACTGACATCAACCATATTTACAAGGAACACAACTCAACAACAGGCACACAAACAAAGAAGGCATGTCATCTAGTAGAGGGTAAGATGATACTATTTTTCATGGATGATCAAGGATCCAACTCCAAGCGAAAGCTTACTATTTTGTAATTTCTACAGTCTTACCAATGGGTAGCTTGTATACTCTTTTATGAACTCTCTTGGTTACATTGGTAAACAATGAGGAAATCATTTTAATGTAAGTTAGAAGATCTATTAGTGCTAGAGGCATGAATGCTTCCCATCATTTTCTTTCATCATTTGTGTGCTTCCTTCCCAACACTTTTATGTCCTTTAGGATAACAAGTCTTCATAGGATTCTAGGCCATTGGCTCGATGATGACAACCCTCTAGGGCCAACTCTAGCTGTAATTTTTTGCCTCTATTGGTATATATATATATATATATATATATAACCAAATTACTTAGGGGAGATGTGCTTTATGCAAACACCAATAACTTTGGATATGACTTTGTAGACACAATTACATAAAGACATGGGCATATAGTGTTTAGATCCAAATTTATTCCCTTCCTTAGCGATGTTTGCAATAAAAATCACATTAAAAGGAGGATGAATTTTACGTGAGGGATTTGATTCTTCCATTGTTATTAGTAGGTCTGTTGCTAGAGCTTTCCCAGCTGGGAAGGATTTCAAAGATTTGAGTAGTTCCTCGATTGTGATTGGTCTCATGAGGGGCTCATTTTGAAGCTCAACCATCCATATGTAAAAAATGGAGGCTGGGGCCGTAATATCTCTTATATTTTCCCTGTGGTTATGTGTACACTTGTTTATAATGGTGGACTACAATGTTTGCAATTGAATCAAATTCCACACAGTCAGTGCCTGTGTTGCCCTTGATTTTCTAAATTGTGTTGACTTATTTGCAAGCCATCGCCTGTTTATGGAAAAATTTGGTGTTGTCATCACCCTCTTATAGCCATGTAATTTGACTCTTTATACGCCATTTGGCATCCTACTAGGCTAAGAGCCTTTCCTTTTCCTTCTCAAGAGAATTAATTTCCTTCAATGTTTCCTCACTAAAACCCGCTTTAGGGAAAGTATCTGGGAGAGTTGAGATATTCACTTCAAGTGTGTGTAGGGCTCTTTCATCATGTCGAAAATTTGTTTTGGCCCATTCCTTGGTAATGTCATTGGCATGGATGAGATTCCTTTGAAGAGAGATCATAACAGGTTTCTTAGAATCTTGAGATTGTTTTTTCCAGCTTTCCTTAATAAGAGTATTGTAATTCTCATAGAGAGACCAATGGGGATTGAATTTGAACAGGGCAGGAGGCTTTTGTCGTCCTAACATGAGTTGTAATTTTATAGGATGGTGGTTAGAACATACATCCTTGATGACTACAGATTTATATGCACTAAGCCTCATTAATAGTGATTCTTTAGCTAGGAATCGATTGAGTTGTTTGAAAATGGCTTAGACCTCATATCTTTTGTTAGACATAGTGTGTTCCACCTTGATAGGCTTAACATCCATTAACATGTGTTGTTCCATAATATTCAAGAAGAAATATGCTAAGGGGATAGGGTGAGATTTGATTCCCATATTTCAAAAAGGTGGAGTATAAATTCATATTGCCTCCTAGAATGGAGCATTAAATCAAATGAGATCAAAATCATTTGGCACCCCTTTGGGGGTTGCTTTGCTAAATTCCTTGACTATGGTGAGTTGCTTGCATGATAAAGCCTCTCTTTCCGCTTCTTGTTTTGCATGTGAGAGGTGAGTTTTCTTGCGTCTAGTGACTATGAGAGTGCTTGTAGCTACCATTTTCAAATCCTTTGATTGTAGGGAAACTTTCCTTACTTGAGATCTTGTGAGGTATCTTCTTGATGTGGAGGGTGAAGCAAGAGAAGTTGTTATCTTCCTCACTGAGGTTCAAATCCCACTTTTGACATGTTTTCCCCTTGGCTAATTGAGGTTGGAAATGTACTAGTGATCTCACTCTCGCTTAAGTGACAAGAGATTTTCCCAAACATTTTTTCAACTTAAAGGGTTAGCTCAACTGATTGTCATCAATGTTGCTGGGAAATTGGCTAGTTCCATGCCAACAATGGCTTATGAATTCCCTTGAGTTAGGTGCACTAGTTTACGCCAATGTGTTTACTAGGAATGCCATCCATGAATGTGTGAAAACATCCACTGCATTTCCTTACGATGTTTTCATTGGATATATATATATATATATATATATATATATTTGGTTTTTGAGAAAAAAAGTCAAATTTAGTCCGCTCAAAGACTTATTATCATCTTAAAGGTTGTTAACGACATGAATGCCATTAACATTTCCTTTGCAAAACTCCCTTAAATTTGAAAACCTCTTAAACAATATGACTTGAAATAACAACTTTAATTTGATTAAACTAACACATATATATAAAATGTACCACTTAATATATATAAAATTAAAAAAATCCTCAATATTCTCTTTTCCTTAATAATTAAGAGTTTAAAGTTTTACCTCAAGCGAAACATGCTCATGTGGGTGGTACCACTATCTCATTAAGGATATACATTTTTTCTTTTTAATAATTACCTTTTATAAATATATATTATGCCCATTTATATTTTATTTCATTCCTCTTTATAATATTGAATATTACCAACCTTGACTATTATACATAAAGTGATATACATTTTTCCTTTTAATAATTACCTTATTTATATATATATATATATATATATATATATATATATATATTATACCCATTTGTGTTTTATTTCATTCCACTCTATAATATTGAATATTACCAACTTTATGCAAATTATACCCATTTGTGTTTTATTTCATTCCACTCTATAATATTGAATATTACCAACCTTTATGCATAAAATGATAAATGCATTATTTCGTTCTACTCTATAATATTAAACATTATATTAACCTTGATCATTATGCATAAATGTCAATATACGGGAACATGAGGCCATGATTATGTAGTCGTTTTGTCTTGTCGTAGCCATTATGAACCTTAATCAGTTTGCATAAATGTTTATAGTTTAAATATTGAATACTATATCAAACTTGATCATTATGCATAAATGCCTATATAGGAACATGAGGATGATGCCATGCTTTTGTGATTGTTTTACCTTTGACGTGGTATGTAAATAGAACAATGATGAAAACATAGGTATGTAACGCATATGTATCAGTAGAAAATTCTAGGTCAATGCTATTTTATTCTTGGAGGTAAAATAACAAGGTGCAATCCGTGTTTTGGGTAGGAGACATAATTTGAAAGGATCATATTATTGAGTTAAACACAAGAATTTCATTATATCAAAATTCTTCAAAGTTGCATTTTGAAGGCATGGTTATATTGATGCTTCAAAGTTGCATTTTGAAGGCATTGATACTCGATAATTTCTATATAAGTGTGACTACATTTTTGAGTTTTGTTATTAAGTTTAAATAAAAGAGAGTAGTCACATTTTTTAAACAAAAGGGAGTAATTACATTATGCTTCATAATTGTATATTTTAGGGATACTGATGTGAGAGAATTTTTAATTATGTAACATCAAAATGGTTTCTGCATTTATTTACTACTTGAGCAATGAGAATGAATGCAAAAGTGGGTTCTTGCCTCCCCTAATGAGGCGACGATCACTTGAGCAATTGCTAGAGTGAGGTACTCCATTGATGCAGGATATGATTTTGTTTGACATTTTCGATTGTGAAACACTTGATTACCTTGGGGGACGATGTTTATTGGGATTGGATCTTGTATTCATTTGGAATTGTCATGGTTGTTGATGTATAATATCTATGGTAGGTCTTCTATTGAAATTCCTTGCAATAAACAATGCATATTAGTGACATTTTATCTTAATATATTTTAATTAAGTTTCATGTTTTGATATTGCATGTACTCACCTCTATAGACTAAGTAGTCAAATCGTTGCATGGAGGGGTCCCTCCTCCCACAAACAAGGGGGGTCTCATACATCAATTTGACCTCTTGTTACACTGTGACCTTAAATGAGATTATAATTCCTATGATGTCCTATCTGTCATCTAAGTTCGTTTATAAAAGTTAGATTTCAAATAATCAAACATTAATTCAATAATAACAAGTTGCCTTTTAAGTTGACACCAACTATCAATACATCATCATTGTTGTTGGAGGAATGCAACATCGATGGTGTGATTGTTGTTGAGGAGAAAATCACGCCAATACTAGGACTAGTCATTGAACAATCGAATTGAATGTGGTCATTTATATTATGGTTTTTAATCAAACACTCTTGCTATCAGTTCCTTGGGATTTGTTAGCAATGTTGACAATACCCATGTTGAATTCAAAGAATCGATTACACATTGCAAATATTATATGATATGGAAAACCTATTACTGAGTTAATAAAACCGATGTTTCAAACGTCGTCAAAGTGAGTCCATTTTTAGAGGTTCACAATGCAACGATTGAGATGAATCTCCATTATGCTAGAGTAGCTATAAATAATGAAGAGGACACAATTTATGAAGGATGAGTGAGGTCTCAATGTAAATCACTATCCTTCATTCAAACCAAGCGGAGAAGTATTTTTGTGTTGACAAAGTTTGTTAATGATTGGCTTCCATTTGCCACTTAATTTTAGCTAGTCATCTTTGTTTAGAGTATTGCCCTGCCTCTCAATTTTGGTAGCGTCCCTTACCCTCCTCTTCATGTGGTGCTCTTCCTTCCTAATCAACTTTGCATTCTCTATACCATTGTGATGCGAAGTGCTATATGCGGGCCAATTTAGAAGCTTTGTGTTTAGATACATCAGTTGCATGGTCTTTCAACCAGACCTGTAATGAATTTCCAATTTCTCCAATATATACTTTGCCACATGAACTTGGTATTAAGTATACAACTCTTTGTTGTCTTGGATCCATTGAATCCTTCGTCGAGTCAACCAAAACCCTAATGGTGTTTTGGGGAGTAAAATGCACCATAATATTTAGGTTTTTTAGGATTTTGGCAATTTGATAAGTGATACCTTTGGTGTATGGGAAAGAGATCTTCAAGGTGTCCACTATAACCGGGGTGTGTCTTCTATTTTGTGCTTGATGGTTTTCTTTCTTGATGTTATTATTATGGTAACCATTTTTCCTAAAGAACCTTCGAAGGTGGTCCAACTCTTGGTTCAATGGTTTTGGGTCAAATATCCTTGTAGCTCTAGTAGCAAGGGTTTTAATAACACCCATTTTGTGAGTTTGGTGATGGTGTGAGTCAACATGTAGGTATCTGTTTGTGTGGGTTTTCTTTTTGTAAACTTAATACCTCTCTTCCATTAGTTTTCTCAATGATAAGTACATCTAGGAAGGGTAGTTGGTTGTCCTTCTCTACTTCAATGGTGAATTTGATGCTCTCTAAGAGGTTGGTGAGATGTATCAAGAGTTCTTCCAGCCGCTCTCTTCCATGTCTCCATCCCAAAATATATCACCTACATATCTCTTCAAGTATTTTGGGGTGTTAAGAAATGAATTAATGACCCTTATTTCGAAGTCTTCCATGTAAACTTAATACCTCTCTTGCATCATTTTTCTCAATGATAAGTACATATGCGAAGGGTAGTTGGCTGCCCTTCTCTACTTCAATGGTGAATTTGATGTTCTCTAATAGGTTGGTGAGATGTATCAAGAATTCTTCCAACCACTCTCTTCCATGTCTCCATCCTAGAAGATATCATTTACATATCTCTTCCTGTGTTTTGGGGTGTGAGGAAATGAATTAATGGGCCTTATTTCGAAGTGTTCCATGTAAACTTAATACCTCTCTTCCATCATTTATCTGAATGATAAGTACATATAGGAAGGGTAGTTGGTTGTCCTTCTCTACTTCAATGGTGAATTTGATGTTCTCTAAGAGGTTGGTGAGCTGTATAAAAAATTCTTCTAGCTGCTCTCTTCCATGTCTCCATCCCAGAAGATATCATCTACATATCTCTTCAAGTGTTTTGGGGTGTGAGGAAATGAATTAATGGCCCTTATTTCAAAGTGTTCCATGTAAACTTAATATCTCTCTTCCATCATTTTTCTCAATGATAAGTACATCTACGATGGGTAGTTGGTTGTCCTTCTCTACTTCAATGGTGAATTTGATGTTCTCTAAGAGGTTGGTGAGATGTATCAAGAATTCTTCCATCCTCTCTCTCCCATGTATCCATCTCGAATGATATCATCTACATATCTCTTCAAGTGTTTTGGGGTGTGAGGGAATGAATTAATGGCCCTTATTTCAAAGTGTTCCTTGTAAACTTAATATCTCTCTTCCATCATTTTTCTCAATGATAAGTACATCTAGGATGGTTAGTTGGTTGTCCTTCTCTACTTCAATGGTGAATTTGATGTTCTCTATGTTGAGATTTGTACCTTGGGAGGTGTTCCCCATGTGCTTTTGACCTCCTTAGCAAATGAGGGAAGGACATGACACTTTGTACCTTGTACTTTTGTCTATTTTCACTTTGACTTTGGTTAAAGTGAAATTTGGTCACTTTTGGCATAAAGTGAGTATTAAATCACTTTGGGGTGATTTTGGAGACATAAGTGGACTTAGGGAATTTAACCCAAAAGTGGGTTTATGGTTTAGAGTTGATTGGG
Organism: Picea sitchensis; assembly: GCA_010110895.2. Classification (NCBI taxonomy): domain Eukaryota; kingdom Viridiplantae; phylum Streptophyta; class Pinopsida; order Pinales; family Pinaceae; genus Picea; species Picea sitchensis. Next base: position 107,734 of record SNQJ01S0053674.1, read on the forward strand.
ATCATCCATTCATTTGGGTTGATCTCAACCATTTCACTCTTGGGATTTCAACAGGAGTCTATGAGAACAGAGGGAGAGTAGGGCATATTCTTCATGAGTTTGCTTGTTGGGAGAGGACTCCAAGCTAAGATAGGATTAGTTATAGGGTTTGTTGGAGGGAGAATTCAGCTTGCTTTCCCTTGTAGGAAGCTTGGAATGACTGCTTCATTATTTCTTTGGAGCCTATTCTACTTGGTGCATGGAGTTTAGTTGACATTCTTTCACAGTAGGATGTCAGCTATAATTGAGTGAGGTGGGTTGGAGTAGGGACATCTGCTGGAGCTTCATTCCTATGGAGGGGTTTTTCATTATGGCGTCATAGTTGATTTCTGGAGCATTTACGGTGGTTCTGGTAGTTTTCATGAGGGGTGCACCATCTAGGGGTGCATCTGCTTGATAGATCTTGTGTTTCAACTCTATTGGAGTTATATTATATCGGAGTTCCATCATTTATTGTGTTTCTTATGACATATCTAGCCTTCCCTCATATATACATTTAGATCTCAAATTGGTTTCACAGGGGAGTTTGTCCGAGTCCGTTATTTGACCAAGATACATCTGGAAGTAAAGTTATTAGTTCTTAGATATGTTCATAATCAGTTGTAAATGATGTATTGGGTGTGTTATATTTATTTGGGTTGCATGTGAACACCATGGAAAGAAGCGACATGCTACATTTAGGTAGAAATATAACCCTTAACAATGGAAACTTGAAGTTCATTTTGTTGGAACATTTATAAAACAACTGAGAGCTAACTTTCAAAGAAACCCAATTGTTGAAACTTAGAGCTTTTTTTTGGTCAAAGACAGACCAAGAGGCAAGTTGATAGGACCTGGAATTTTCACCTCTAAGAGGTTAGTGTTAGGATGTATCATAGATTCTTCTCTCCATCCCAGAAGATATCATCTACATATCTCTTCAAGTGTTTTGGGGTGTGAGGAAATGAATTAATGGCCCTTATTTCAAAGTGTTCCATGTAAACTTAATATCTCTCTTCCATCATTTTTCTCAATGATAAGTACATCTAGGATGGGTAGTTGGTTGTCCTTCTCTACTTCAATGGTGAATTTGACGTTCTCTAAGAGGTTGGTGAGATGTATCAAGAATTCTTCCATCCTCTCTCTCCCATGTATCCATCTCGAAAGATATCATCTACATATCTCTTCAAGTGTTTTGGGGTGTGAGGGAATGAATTAATGGCCCTTATTTTGAAGTGTTCCATGTAAACTTAATATCTCTCTTCCATCATTTTTCTCAATGATAAGTACATCTAGGATGGTTAGTTGGTTGCCCTTCTCTACTTCAATGGTGAATTTGTTGTTCTCTAAGAGGTTGGTAAGATGTATCATGAATTCTTCTAGCTGCTTTCTTCCATGTCTCCATCTTGAAGGATATCATCTACATATCTCTTCAAGTGTTTTGGGGTGTGAGGAAATGAATTAATGGCCCTTATTTCGAAGTGTTCCATGTAAACTTAATACCTCTCTTCCATCATTTTTCTCAATGATAAGTACATTTAGGAAGGGTAGTTGGTTGTCCTTTTGTACTTCAACTTTGAATTTGATGTTCTCTACAAGGTTGGTGAGATGTATCAAGAATTATTTAGGCGACTCTCTTTCATGTCTCCATCGTGGAAGATATCATCTACATATCTCTTTCGGTGTTTTGGGGTGTGAGGAAATGAATTAATGGCCCTTATTTCAAAGTGTTTCATGTAAACTTAATACCTCTTTTCCATCATTTTTCTCAATGATAAGTACATCTAGGAAGGGTAATTGGTTGTCCTTCTCTACTTCAATGGTGAATTTGATGTTCTCTAAGAGGTTGAAAAGATGTATCAAGAATTCTTCCAGACGCTCTCTTCTATGTCTCCAACCTGGATCATATCATCTGCATATCTCTTTAGGTGTTTTGAGGTGTGAGGAAATAAATTAATGGCCCTTATTTCAAAGTGTTCCATGCAAACTTAATACCTCTCTACCATCATTTTTCTCAATGATAAGTACATCTAGGAAGGGTAGTTGGTTGTCCTACTCTTTCAATGGCGAATTTGATGTTCTCTAAGAGGTTGGTAAGATGTATCAAGAATTCTTCCAACCACTCTCTTCCATGTCTCCATCTCGGAAGATATCATTTACATATCTCTTCCAGTGTTTTGGGGTTTGAGGAAATGAATTAATGGCCCTTATTTCGAAGTGTTCCATGTAAACTTAATACCTCTCTTCCATCATTTTTCTCAATGATAAGTACATCTAGGAAGTGTAGTTGGTTTTCCTTCTCTACTTCAATGTTGAATTTGATGTTCTCTAAGAGGTTGGTGAGATGTATCAAGAATTCTTCGAGCCGCTCTCTTCCATGTCTCCATCCTAGAAGATATCATTCTACATATCTCTTCCGGTGTTTTGGGGTGTGAGGAAATGAATTAATGGCCCTTATTTCGAAGTGTTCCATGTAAACTTAATACCTCTCTTCCATCATTTTTCTCAATGATATGTACATATAGGTGTTAAATATATCTGTAACCTCAACAGTATGTGACTATACACTGTGACTGTACACTACCAGCTGTCCTGGCCAGCTGTACGAGTTAGTTAGGATCTCTTGTTTTGTTTCTTGATTTGCTCGAGCCTATTTAGCTCAGCTATATACTCAATACTAAATGCTCTGCTCATTTCTTCTATTTTCCCAAATTTCGTCTTCTCTGTATTATCTTCTTTGCTTCTCATTTTGTCATGGTATCAGAGCTTCAGACGTAAGCCTCTTCACATAGTCTGGAGAGCAGCTCGATCCTATGAAGCACAGAGCTTAGACTGTCTACGAGAGCACGAGACACAAGATTCTTCATAGAGATTGGAGATCAGTCCGCAGTCCGCCAGTTCGCTCAAAAGATCGTTGCAAACAACAAGCGCGAGGAAGCAGAATTGCAGAAAGCAGAGAAAAATTAAAGATTCGTGAAAGATTCACAAAGCAGAGCTGCAGAAGGTAGAAACAATTAAAGATTTGTGAGCTTTTAAAGAATTTGTGAAAGATTCGCGAAATTCTTTCTTCAGAAGAAAATTCTGCAGAAGCAACAAAGGACAAGCTAAAGTAGTTATAAGATTGGCCCTGCGAACTAATCTGAGCCATTAGTCAAGCTCAAAAAGGACGAGGAGCGCGCAGAAAAGGCGAACGTGTTACAACTGTTAGATCACGAAAAGGTGCATAGGCTTTAACCGCCAAAGTTCTTTGAAAGTTCACGTATTCGGCGATTTCATGCAAAGGTTGCAAAGGAGACAAAGTCTCCCGAAGTTTCGAAGTCATCGGAACAGTCCATCGTCAGGGTTGACAGGTGGCAGCATATTCGGGAATTCGAGGATTCAAACATTGGAAGAATTGCGGGAGAACAATCTCAACTTCGCGAAACATGAAGTCACGAAGTGGATCTCGACCGTCGATTGCGGGAGAGATCTGGACCATTGGATGCGGCGTTGGATCAACACTTCCCTGATTCTCAAATCAGAAAAGCCTGATGTAAGAGTTGTTAAAACTCGCGAAGTCCGAGTTCGCGAAATTGATCACAGCTGTTGGATCACAGAGGGCTGTGGGTCGTTGATATGAAGCGGGTGAATTTCGGAAAATCGGGAGTCGGAAGAAGAGAGGTGAGCAGTTCTCCAACTTCGTGAAACGCGAAGTCCCGAAGCGCTTGAGAGTTGGGCCCCAAGTCATAGCCCGAGGTCATATCGGAGGGGTCCATGGGAAAGGAGCTAGCGCTAGCTAGGCTCTAGTTCGGGAGATTGCGAGGTAAGAAAGGAATATCGCCCAGAGCCCCGAAGGCTCGAAGGCACGAAGTCCTGAAGTAATTGTGGACCGTTGATCTTTGAAACAGATTCGTGATTCGACAATTCGACTATTCAAAGGAACTGATATTTTCCGCGTCGAAATGCCCGAAACTTGAAAGCTCGAAGTGCTTGGTGTTCAGCCCACGATCACACGAGAAGCCGAACTTTAATTTTTTCTTTCCCTTGAGTAAACTCACAAAGCCCAATTCCGCCATTAGAGGGGCTACAGTTGCTAAAGAATAGATCTCGGAGCTTTGAATCCGTAGATCTCGTGCTCGGATAGTCAGATCCAGCCAGATCGAAGCTAAAGAAGTGGTCCACCCCGTGTTTTTCGGCCCGAAGTCACACAGAGGATTTCACGGACCTCGTTTTTTATTCTTTCGCACATGAAACAGGTAATAAGCACGCAAAACTCTAACAAATATTTACTGTTAATTTTTTTTAAGATGGCCACCTCTAGCAATTTGGGACCAACTCAAGGACTGATTCTTCTTTGAAAGAACTATGAGTTTTGGTCTCTTAGAATGAGATCCTTCTTGCAAGCACAAGAGTGACGGGATCCAGTGGATCTTGGATATGTGGAACCAGATCCAACAGACCTTGCTGCCATGACCAACCAACAAAGAATTGCTCAGGCAACACAAAGGAACAGAGAGAATAAGACAAAATTCTAGATTCAAAACTCAGTGGATGACTTGATTTTCTCAAAAATCACAGGCGCAGTTACTTCTAAACATGCCTGGGACATCCTTAAATCAACCTACCAAGGAAATGACAGGGTCAAAACGGTCAAACTACAGACCTTGAGGATGCATTTCGAGACTTTAAAAATGACAGAATCTGAAAAGATTGATCAGTTTATGACCAGAGTCATGGGAATTGTAAACCAGATTAGATTAACTGGTGAAGCCATCCCTGATCAACGAATTGTTGAGAAAGTCCTCAAAAGTTTACCAAAGAAATTCGAAATGGTTGTTACAACTATCCTTGAATCCAAGGATCTGTAAACTTTTTCAACGAATGAATTAATGGGCTCTCTATTGACACATGAGACCAGACTACATCTCGAAGATGAGTTAACAACCAATTCCTTCAAGACTCAATTCTCCTTCAACAGAGGGAGAGGCAAAGGAAGAGACAGAGGTCACCAAGGAAGAGGGAGAAGTCCAAGTCACCATCACTCAAGTGAAGGTCACAAACAACATAACCAGAATCAAAATTTCCAAGGTCATAGACAACATAACCAAAATCAGAACTTCCAGTCTTAAAGAGGCAGAGGGAGAAGATCAAATGACAAATCAAGCATACAATGCTATTACTGTAAGAAGTTTGGGCACTATGAATCTGAATGCCGGAAGAAACAAGCAGATCAACTCTCAGGTAGAGCACATGTCTCAAATCATGAAGGAGAAACCTCAGATGGTATGTTTCTCTCATGCCACAAGACTGAAGAACAACATAAAGATCTCTGGTTGCTTGACAGTGTATGCAACAATCACATGACAGGTAACAAAGATTTACTCTCATTTATTGATTCTTCAATTTCATCTGATATTACACTTGGAAATGATTCTTTAGTCAAAGTTCAAGGAAAAGGAACTGTCCCTATTTTTACTAAACAAAATGTAAAGAAAGACATACACAATGTCTATCATGTTCCAGATCTGACACATAATCTGTTAAGTGTAGGTCAACTAATTGAACATGGCTATAAGGTCCTTTTTGAAGGAGCATCATGTAGGATATATGACAAAACCCCCGACATAAAATTGATTTCTGAAATCCACATGACTAGGAATAGAATGTTTCCCCTGACCCTTAGAACTGCAAATCTGATCCAATCATATGCACAAAGTGCATCCACCCCCAATGAAACTATGGTTTGGCATACAAGATTTGGACATCTACCCTTTCAGAGTCTAAGTCTTCTACATAAGCACTCCATGGTCAAAGGTCTACCTGTCTTCAATGAGCAAAATCCCCCATGTGAGTCTTGCATTCTTGGAAAACATAAGAGAACTAATTTTCCACAGTCCTCCACTCAAGCCAAACAACACTTAGAGTTGGTTCACACTAACCTATGTGGACCAATGCAAACATAGTCAATAGGTGGTAGCGTTTATTGATGACTTTAACAAGAAAATTTGGATCTATTTTCTCAGACACAAGTCTGAAACTTTTGCAAAGTTCAAAGAATTCAAAGTTGAAGATGAAACACAAAGTGGAAAATATGTAAAAGCTCTCAGGTCAGATGGAGGAGGAGAATATAGCTCCAAAGAATTTGCAAATTTATGCAAATCACAAGGCATCATCATGCAAACTACAACCAGGTATATTCCACAACAAAATGGAGTGGCTGAAATAAAAAATCAGACAATAATGAACATGGCAAGAAGCCTACTCAAAGAGAAATGTCTGTCAAATACATTTTGGGCTGAAGCAACAACATGCTCAGCTTATCTCCTGAATAGATCTCCAACCACCAGTCTCAAGATGAAGGTTCCTCAAGAAGCATGGAGTGGGACAAAGCTAAATGTTGCTCATCTCAGGACATTTGGATGCATAGCATACACTCACATACCTTCCGAATTAAGGAAGAAACTGAATGATAGAAGTGAGAAATGCATCTTTACTAGCTACAGTGAAACATCAAAAGCTTACAGGCTCTACAATCCAATCTCAAAGAAACTGATTCCCAGCAGAGATGTAAAATGTTTTTAAAATCAGTTCTGGAATGAGTTTGAAAATCAACCAATGGACAATCAAGATCCATTGTTGTCAAATCCCGAAGACACAGAGAATCCAGGACAACAAACGCATCAGCCTGCTCTTCCAAGATTGTAGGTACAAGGACAACCTGAAAGTTCTCAGGATAACTCTACTTCCAACATAAACTCTTCCTCTGAACCTAAAAATCAGAGAACTCGAAGTTTGAGAGAAATCCATCAGCAGTTGGATGACATTGATCAACACAATATTTTTGCATTAATATCATGTCAACCTACATCTTTTAAAGAGGCAACTAAAGAGCCACATTGGGTTCAAGCCATGAACCAAGAGATTGACTCTATTGAGAAGAACAAGACATGGGATCTTGTTGATCTACCCAGACACAAGAAAAGTATTGGTGTCAAGTGGGTTTACAAAACTAAACTAAATGAAAAGGGACAGATTGAAAAACACAAGGCAAGACTTGTTGCCAAAGGATTCTCACAACAACTAGGTATTGATTATAGTGAAACTTTTGCTCCAATAGCAAGGTTGGACACTCTAAGGACTCTCTTAGCCATAGCAACTCAACAAAAATGGTAAGTATACCAGATGGATGTCAAGTCAGCCTTCCTAAATGGTGTCTTAGAAGAAGAGGTTTATGTGGATCAACCACCTGGATTTGAAATCAGAGAGCAGTCAACCAAAGTGTATCGGTTGAAGAAAGCCTTGTATGGCTTAAAGCAAGCTCCAAGAGCGTGGTACAACAAAATTAATACTTACTTGATCAAGAGTGGTTTCAACAGAGGCCGAAATGAGCCAACTCTTTACACCAAACTGAGCAGCACGGTAAAATTCTGATTGTATGTTTATATGTTGATGACATGATATATACCGGAAATCTTGAGTTAACCAGTTTTAAACATGCCATGCAATTTGAGTTTGGGATGCCAGATCTTGGCATCATGAAATATTTCTTGGGGATTGAGGTTGACCAATCAACCAAAGGCATTTTTGTCCGTCAGCAAAAGTATGCAACAGACATCACAAAAGATTCCGCATGGAAGACTGCAATCCAGTAGAAACTCCTATACCCCTAGGCACAAAATTGAGCAAGAAAGATGAAGGCCCTACAGTGGACCCTACCCTGTACAAAAGTTTAGTAGGCAGTTTGTTGTATCTTACAACAACTAGGCCTTATATTATGTATGCAGCCAATCTTGTTTCCAGGTTCATGGAATCCCCCAAAGATTCTCATTGGAAGATGGCGAAAAGGATTCTGAGATATGTTGCAGGCACTCCCAATTTTGGCTTATGGTACACTCAGTCTGATGATAATCATCTCTCTGGTTACACAGACAGTGATTTTGCAGGAAGCCTAGATGACAGGAAAAACACCTCAGGACATGCTTTTCACCTGGGCACGAACCTGATTTCATGGGCATCAAAGAAACAACCCATTGTATCAATATCTTCTGCAGAGGCAGAGTATGTCGTTGCTACCTCAGCTTCCTGTCAAGCTGTGTGGCTGAGAAGAATATTGAATGATATGTCACATACAGAAAATGAGCCAACTCCTATCTTCTGTGACAACACCTCAACAATTGCTCTATCCAAAAATCATGTGTTTTACAAGAAAAGCAAGCATATTGACACTCGTTTTCACTTCATACGCAAGCTAGACAATAATGGTGACATAGCACTTCAATTCTGTGGCTCTCGAGATCAACGTGTAGATATATTTACAAAGCCACTAGGAAAATCCGTTTTTGATTTTTAGCGACAACACTTGGGCATTATCAGTGCTGATGTTTGTAATTGTTGAGTTTAAGAGGGAGTGTTAAATATATCTGTAACCTCAACAATATGTGACTATACATTGTGACTGTACACTACCAGCTGTCCTGGCTAGCTGTACGAGTTAGTTAGGATTGCTTGTTTTGTTTCTTGATTTGCTTGAGCCTATTTAGCTCAACTATATACTCAATACTAAATGCTCTGCTCATTTATTTTGTTTTCCCAAATTTTGTCTTCTCTGTATTGTCTTCTTTGCTTCTCATTTTGTCAATAGGAAGGGTAGTTGGTTGTCCTTCTGTACTTCAACGATGAATTTGATGTTCTCTAAGAGGTTGGTGAGATGTATCAAGAATTCTTCCAGCCACTCTCGTCCATGTCTCCATCTCAGAAGATATCATCTACATATCTCTTTCAGTGTTTTGTGGTGTGAGGAAATTAATTAATGGCCCTTATTTTGAAGTGTTTCATGTAAACTTAATACCTCTCTTTCATCATTTTTCTCAATGATAAGTACATCTAGGAAGGGTAGTTGGTTGTCCTTCTCTACTTCAATGGTGAATTTGATGTTCTCTAAGAGGTTGGTGAGATGTATCATGAATTCTTCTAGCCACTCTCTTCCATGTCTCCATCTTGGAAGATATCATCTACATATCTTTTCAAGTGTTTTGGGGTGTGAGGAAATGAATTAATGGCCCTTAATTCGAAGTGTTCCATGTAAACTTAATACCTCTCTATTTTTCTCAATGATAAGAACATCTAGGATGGGTAGTTGGTTGTCCTTCTCTACTTGAATTTGATGTTCTCTAAGAGGTTGGTGAGATGTATCAAGAATTCTTTCAACCGCTCTCTTCCATATCTCCATTCCGGAGGATATCATCTGCTTATCTCTTCTAGTGTTTTAGGGTGTGAGGAACTGAATCAACGACCCATATTTTGAAGTCCTCCATGTAAACTTAATACCTCTCTTCCATCATTTTTCTCAATGATAAGTACATGTAGGAAGGATAGTTTGTTGTCGTTCTCTACTTCCATGGTGAATTTGATGTTCTCTAAAAGGTTGGTGAGATGTACCAAGAATTCTTCCAGCCACTCTCTTCCATGTCTCTATCGTGGAAGATATCATTTACATATCTCTTCAAGTGTTTTGGAGTGTGAGGAAATGAATCAATGGCCCTTATTTCGGAGGTTCCATGTAGATCTTTGCAACCAGAGGAGATAGTGGGTATCTCATCACAACGCCATGAGCTTGCCAATATATCTTGCCCTTCTAGCTGAAATATGTAGACTTAAGGCACATTTCCACCAAGCCAGCAGTTTCGGTGTCCTTGATGCTTCTGATAACAACAATGGCTTCGTGTACTAGGATCCTGGTGTAGAGTGACCCAATATCAAAACTCGTCAGAATGTCTTCTTCCTTCACTACCTGGAGTTTAATCCATTCGACAAAGGATGACGACTCTTTTACTTACGACAACATATTACCAGTCGGGAAAAAGTTTCTGCCTGGTTTTTAATCCATTCGACAAAGGATGACGAGTCCTTTACTTATGAGGACGTATTACAAACACCCATATTGTTGTAATGACGATTGAAGCAAACAAATCTGAACCTTAGTTAATTGCTTTTGCCTTTGATATTTTGATAATTAATAACTTTGTTAGAGCTGGGATGGTAGATGGATATAGTTATTTAATTGAGGTTCCCGTCAATGATAAATGGAGACCGTCAATGATAAATAGTGAAGAGAGGATTTGGGTTTAGATCGATCTGGGCTCGTTTAAGTGATATGTCATCCCTTTTTGGCTCGCTGCATAGAATTAGGATTTCGTTTCTTGATGTAATCTCCATAAACTTGTAACACTTTATTATAGAGCCATACAACTTTACGCAATGTAACATATGACGTAAGTATTCTTTCATGACGAGTTTAAATTGCGATATGTGGCTGCCTGTTGTCGGAAATACCCAGCATGCAGATTAAGGCTGGAAGCAATGGCTGCCTATGGTTGGAAATACCCAACATGCAGATTAAGGCTGGAAGGAATCAATGAAGTAGTAAGAATCTTTTCGAAAGCGAAGTTTTCATTTACCTTCCGACTGTGCGCCATTAATAAATGTCGTGTATTACTCTATGAATAAAGCTTCTATTGTTGACTTGAATAAGCCATATGATAGGGTGGAATTTAAAAGCTCCCATTAGAAGGAGTAGAAGAACCAGCGTAATTGTTTAGGCAATACGCGATAAAATATGTTATGGGCATGTTTAGTTCGTAGGCGCTGTATGCAAGGAGATCTTCAACCTCAAAGAGTTCGTCACATGCCCGTATTAGCGAAACTCATAGAGGGCAATTTGTTATGTTTTCTTTAATGAAAGTTATATTGTTCCTCATTTTTGTGAGAAATATAAAGGACCGTTATATTGTTTGTGTAACGTTACCGACCATCAATCCCATGGTCAGGCCAACATTACTACGCGGAAAAATACTACTGTAACATATTATGCATTCTTATGAAATATAATTGCTTAATAACAGTTAAATACAGCGTAAACACATTAATACTATTAGTATACATAATCCACGACATTAACAATAATTCACGAATACAGCGGAATACATGTAAACATTGCTAGAATCACAGACATGCATATTTAATTGAAATTATATGCATGTATATACTTATCTTTTAGACTTGATGTAATTCACCAACTGCGTGTAGACCTCCCACGAACCTCCCTGCCTTAGACCGCGCTGCTCATCACTCTCAGTAGTAGGTCACCCTGAGCTGGGACTAAGCTCCACCGGGTAGGGATTCCTAGGCTAGGCAGGGAATACACGAAGACACACAGTCACAGGAGAAGGATTCTCTTCCAGGAGCCACTTATGCCCACTGCCCACAGACTCTCATTCCCCACATGTCTGTCCCACCCCAGGAGTATACACCTTCACTGTCACCAAGACAGACCATCGATTGCTAACCTCCCTTCTCTTGGGCTTCAGCAACAGACCGGACCGGAAGTCTCCGAGTTCTGTGGCAGCTACAGGACTCCTTCCAGGAGTTCTCACTTCCTCGTGCACTCTCTCACCTGCAGAGTCGTTCACAGACTGGGTAACCTGCCTCTTCAACAACACTCACCTCCCTCACACTAGCCAGCAAGCCACACACAGTCCAGCACTGCGTGGCCACAACAATCAATTGGGAAAATGGGTATGGACAACCGAAACAGAATTGATCATCGCTAAAGCATAGCGCGACTCTCTCGGGTTTCAGAGATGCGTAAGGTGTACAGAGGTTCAATCACAGAGGCCAAACACGTACAGACGGAGGATGGAGGAATTGGAAGGTCGAACCCCAAATTTAGGTGATGGTTGGAGAAATGCCCCCCCCAACTCCTACGCAATAGTCGACGGAATCCGAAAAAGAACCCTCAACACAACTCATTTCCTGGGTTAAATCGCATGTGCCTGGGTTGACACATGTCGCCCATGAAGTTGCATGCATCCCTCCCTAGGAACTTAGGACAAAACATATATTTCACATGGCTTTTGGGATAGTATCAAAATATTATTCCCAAGGACTTAAGCTCCTAGACTCCACACTTAGCCTCTCTTTCCAACCTTCCAGCTCCCAATCCCTTACCCAGGTTTTGTGGAAGCTTAGTCCCCCATCACTCATTCATCGCGGTCAATCCACACGTAGAGATGTTTTGTATTAATACTGTGCATAATTACATGTACAAAAATCAGGCTCCTGGCCTTCAACACTTAGGCTCCCTGGCCTAATAACACATAAGCCCACTAGCTTAGATAACTTGGCTCACCAGCCTTATAAACTTGAATTATAGTTCATAAA
>SNQJ01S0053675.1:4618-25901 GCA_010110895.2 Picea sitchensis
GTGGATGACATGTTGTTGATAGGAAACAACAAGGAGATTATCCAGTATGTGAAAACTCAATTGTCCTCTAAATTTGACATGAAGGATCTCGGTGCTGCAAATTTCATTTTGGGCATGGAAATTAAAAGAGATCGGGAAAAGAGGAAACTCTGGTTAAATCAGAGAAAATATGTCGAGACAATATTGCAGAGGTTTAATATGCAGGAATGTAAACCGGTCAAGGTCCCTATTCATGTTGGTGTAAATTTTTTTCTGTATTAGTGTCCCAAGACACAAGAAGAAGAGGAGGACATGTCTTGTGTTCCATATGCGAGTGCAGTTGGTAGTTTGATGTATGCAATGGTTTGTACTAGACCAAACAGTGCACATGTAGTGGGAGTTTTGAGCAGGTATATGCCAAAACCAGAGAAGGAGCATTGGACAACAGTAAAAAGGGTTTTCAGATATTTGTGTGGCACTGTTAGCTATGGATTGTGCTACCAAGGAAGACCTAGATTGGACAGAGTGTTGGACATACATGGCTTTGTGGATGCGGACTGGGCTGGAGATCTGGATCGTAGGAGATCTACAAGTAGGTATGTGTTTAACATGTTTGGAGGATCAATCAGTTGGATGAACAAAATATAGTTTGTAGTGGCACTTTCAACTACAAAAGTTGAATACATGGTAGTCACTCATGCAAGAAAGGAAGCAATATGGTTACAAATATTGTGTTCAGGTATTGGGTTGGTATAGCAAGCTATAAGGATAGATTGTGACAGTCAGAGTGCAATTTTTCTAGCGAAGAACCTATCTTTTCATTCAAAGACAAAGCATATTGATGTTCAATATCACTTTGTGAGAGACATGGTTGACGGAAAGAAAGTGTTGCTGATGAAGGTGGATACTTTGAAGAATGTTGTAGATTCATTAACAAAATATCTGAGCACTGAGAAGTTCTCTTGGTGTAGAGGATCTATGGGCATTGTTGCCCTGGATTATTGACTATGTAACCTTGTAACCCCCTATATGCAAAGAAAACAACAAGTGGCAGAATGTTGGGTATGTGTTATATTCTTTGCATGAAAAAAAAAATTGCCTCATGAAATGTGTCCCATTTTTTGCCTTGTTTTTTTGTTGCCTCGATTCTCATGTCCATTATTGGGCGGTTTTTCGACACATAGTTTTTTTCCGATGGTTTTCTATTTATGGTTAAGGAATTAGGGTTGTTGACTAATCCAGGTCATTGGATTAGGGTTTTAGATTCCGCTAGCTCTGATATGTATATTGTAATGTAAACAATGTATGATGTGAATGAATATAGAATATGTTGGTTTTCTCAGTTTGGGTTTCCAGGGGAAAAATCTCTGTGTAATGTGTGTATTTGTCATCGTATATTTTTTGTTCTTTACTGAAAATCTGTTTGCAGTAAATAATTGTACAAGGTTAAAATCTATAGTGATTAAGCATGTGATGGAGGCAGGTGTTGCGCAGTTGGAAACGTAGAATGGATAAGCCCTGGGAGGCATGGTGAATGGAAGTCGGGTGAAACTCTATAGAGGCAGTTGACCGTTTGCGCATCAAACTGAGTTGTGCAAGACCGAATGTACCATAGTAGTGTATTATAGTAGGTAAAAGAAAAAGAAAAAGTAGAAAAAGGAAAAAGAAGAAAAAATGGAAAAAGAAAAAGAAAACCAAAGCTAAGACATTAAGAATTAAGGGAGATACAACAACTGGACCCATGCATAAAAATTGAGTGCTGCGCAGATAAAAGAAAAAACACAGAGACAGTTAGGTATGCACATAAGCAACGCATTAAATAGATCCATAACGACCATTAAAGGCATTAAAAGGTCATAAACAATGTTTAAAGAGCGTTAATGACAAGTCATAAAGACGACGCGTAGCAATAAATGGAAAAACTTGTTGGGGATTGTGACAGACTTGCAGTATGAGGTACAAATCCAATGGAATATATGGTAATAAAGTGGCATTAAATCAATCATGCATCACACCACTGGTGGATGAGACAATTAATTCAGGCTCGAAGGGACATGGACAACTAGCGAAGGGTCACAAAAGTTGTGGAGGGTCGACATGCATTGGTCATTGTTACTTAGACTTGCATGCAAGTGAGAGAGAGTTGAGAATCGTATTGCAGAGTCAAGAAAAACCCCAGAGCCAAAGCAATTGTCATTGGTAACTAGTTTATAGACATGGCACCACCAAAAGAAACAACGCCCGTACCAAAGAAATCATGAACAAGGGCGCAAACAGTAGAACCATAGGTTGACAGCGTGGTTGAGGAAAAGGTCGAAAGAATATTGAAGGAGAAGGATGAAGCTGAGAAAATACAACAGGCCATCCAGAAAATCTATAAGGATATTCGAGAATTGTCAATGCTGGTAGAAGCCACTCTGAAAAAACAAGTCTCAGACATTAGGGAAGTCCTTAAAGACTTCTGCACCAGGATCAAAGACTTGGAATTTTGCACCACACCAGGGACACCACCGGAGGAAAAGACAGAAACAAAAAGAATCGTTATGACCTCAGTAGCAAGTATTAAGAGACTGGATGAGGAATGCATGAAGCTATGTGAGGAAAGTGCGCATATTTGGACAAATCTGATGGAGGATCCAAAGATGAAGGTTGTGGAAGCTATATTAATGGATGCACATGAAAAGACACATAAGGCTTCGAAGAAAATAAGTACGCTGCCACCAACTGAGCATATGAGGGCCATCCTGGAACAAAGGCAGTCATACAATGAAATAGAAAAGATAAGGGACATGTAGAAGATTCTCCAACAATTATTAGTATCATTGCAGGACGAAGCACTAAGGGTATTAGGGGAATTGGCAGTTACGCAGGGCTTAGTAAAGTAAGAAGCGCACAATGGTGAGGAGAAACTCACGACCCTAACTACGCAGGTCATAGAGGAGATTTTGGAACAAGAAGCAAAGGTCAAGAAAGAAGTTGTGACAACAAAGGGGCCCTCTAGAAGTTCATGGAAGCATGGAGGGGCGCGACACAATAGGCTTAAGTGGCTCAGGACGAGACACAGGTGAGTGTTGGGGGCCTGTTAGAGGGGCAATTCAAAGAATGAAGAATGAGGGTGCGCACAAAAGAAGTTAGGCATGAAAAAGCATATATACGCAAAAAAGCAGGAAGGAGAGAAGTCGGGAATGGAAAAGCAGCATGCAGGCGCAAATATAGGAAAATCACGCTCAAAAATTGAGTTGTCATGAGTTGTCGTAGGGTTTTGGGATAAGCAACTAGGTTTTTGAGCCCTAGATTCTATGTATAAATATGTAATGGGTTGGGTAGAATATGTTGTTGAAGTTGTGTTGAAGGCCGAAAGTTGTTTATGTTGAGTGAATAGACTGAGAAGGAGAGAGATTATATGTCTGAAGGTTTAGGGAGAGGCTTGCACAACATAGAATCTAGGCAAGATGGGGAAGTATGTCATAATGTATCTATTCTAAGCATAGTGTGCAAGCCTAAGATGAATTGCACAAATAATAATAAAGAATCCAACCGTTGTGGACATAGCCCAAAGTTTGGGTGAACCACATTATGTTTCAATGTCTTTTTATGTGATTGTCCATGGATGTTCTATTTATGCATAACTATATCTAGATTTGTTTGTTAGATGATTGATGTGCAGTAATGATGAATGTTACAGTGAATAGTTTATGTTGCAATTTGTGTCACAATGGTGCTACATAAATAAAGTTTACTAATTAATCAAGGGAAAAGGGACAAAGAATATGATGCATGAGGTAGATAATTAGGAATGGATATGATGATAGCCTCCCATCCCCTCATCCTTACAAAAACTTGGTTACTACATCCCCAATAGATGCCTCGGGTGAGACTTCACTTGCATGCAGGTGATGTCGAAAGGGTCGGTGTCTATAGGGTTTGTTGGTAGAATAAATTGAACCTAGGGTCTTACAACCACGTGCCAACACATGTGGACACCTAACTTGGAGGGCACACCATCTTGGTGGTTGTACAAACCCTATAGTGCCATGTGACATTCGTTATTAGTATAGTGCTCCATTTAGGCCTTTGTTTTAACTTAGCCTAGGATTTACTTGTGGACTTGGTCCATGTTTTATTGCTATCCTCCCTCACTTTAGTCTAAGGGAGGAGAGTGTCTTTGCTATTACTTGTCATTTGTAATGTGTCTTAGAGATGTGATAGTTGTTTTGATTCTAGCTATTTGAGCTTCTAACAAGGATAGTTCTTCTGAGAGGCATGCACTAGGGTTCCTCGACTTGTTGGATGCAAGTGAAGGGAAAATTTTGTGAGATGCAAGTATGGATCCCAAGGTTGGATAGTTGTTGTGAAGTTATCCTGTTTTTGAGCTTTTGAAGAGGATAGTATAGCTCGGTATGATGCCTTGCTATGCCTTGTTCTTGTTGGTTAGGTTTTGTAGTAATTATGGATGCCCTAGCTAAGGTTTGGGAAGCTTTAGAGAAATCCTTACTTGGTATAAGTGGAAGGACTTGATGTAATAACTTTGGAAAAGATAAGGTATTGTACTTTATCGTCATATTGTGATACTAAGGAGTTGTATCATTTCTATCGTAAATTCTCTTATTTCTTTTTCATGTGTTTTGAGAAAGTTTTATCATCATTTTGATATGTTGATTTATCTGGACAATAACACTAGAATGTTGAGTGATTTGGCATGCCTTAGATGAAACTTCATATATGAAATGTGTTGTTATATTTACATTGGTAATGAATGTAATTTTCAATTTTACCTACTAAATTAGATCATTCCCTAAGGGTTGTTGTTTTTATCTTGTATTGAAGTGCTTTGTGGTGTTTATCTATTTGAAATTGTCTGGACTTGTTATGACTTTGTGCATGCTACTTTTAATGGTTATCTTAAGTTTGGTTATCCTTGCTTTATCATTTATTTTGAGAGTCAAGGTCACCTTATCTCTTCTTTTCTTGGGGCTAAGTCCCAACCACACACTCTTTCTCACCCTTCTGTCAATTTTTTTCTTCAAACTTAACAACATAATAGTAAGATACTCCCAGCAAAGAGATGTCCAAAAAATGCATTTCTATCTAGATGTATCTATGTAGGTTGTTACACTATTGTAGAACCAAGCGCCAATAAGAGTCCTTAATACCCAGTTTTGTACATATGGTATGGAAGGCATTGGTGTACTTTGGCATAGTATAGTCTTTACCTTGGTGTAATATTGTCCATTTTGTGTACTATTATTCATATATTTCAATGGGAAATACTCGTCCTTGAAGGCATCAACAAAAATCCCTCCAAGTGGGTTTTTTCACACACATTTCACAATCGTATTTGTCTTGTTCATCATAATAAGTATCCCACCAATGTTTGACATGGGGAAGGAACTTCATGAGTGGTAAGATAATATTCTTATTGTTGGAAAAGTTGTGAATAGAAAAATAACCCTCTAGTTGATTTAACCATCTCTCCAAAGCTTCTACATCTATCTTGCCTTCAAACAAAGGGATATTGAAATTAAATTCTACCCTAACTGGTGTCATTCCTTAAAATTTATTTATTTATTAAGGTGCCTTTGTCGATATTATGAGCCATCAAAGGATCTCGATGAAATGATTTGTCATCTCATGCCTCTATTACTCGGGGGCTTCTATAGAAACAAATTGATAGAATCTCCCACTCCATCATGTTTCTTTTCATGTACCATGGGACACTTCTTGAACTGGCGAGGAAGATATTCATAAGGCTTGATTACCTCAAGGCCTAATTCCATATACCCTTAACTCATGGGGACATGCACAGAAATAATATAGTGTGGATTACTTTGAACCACTAATCCAAATTATGTTGAGAACAATATGAAAGATAATAGTGGAAACCAGATTCTATTATTGAAAGAATGGTAAAAAAACATCAACAAATACAAGGGCTTGAATGGTGATATTTATCTTTGAGAATAGATGTGTCTACTATGCTCATTCATAACAATAAGATAGAAATATGTTGAAACTACACTTTGTTGTAAGTCCCAAAACCCTAATATGAAAGAACCATATCCCTAACACAAATTTAGGGTTGAGTGTGCACATTGAGATGGACAATATTGAGTTGTCCAAAGTTGCTTTGTTTTAAGTCTTCTTTAGCTCATTGGAAATAATTTTTCAAACTCAACTGAATGCTTGACCAATGAGTGTCAAAGCATTAAAAAACACATGGGAAACCTAAAAAAAAAATGGTGGAAGTTCAATACCTAAAAAACTACCAAATATTAGGACCATTTCTAAGATATCCTTGGATGACCACCTAGATAATCTATAATAAAAAAACGATGTGTCCATAATCTAGTGATTGTGTCAAGTTATGTTTCTTATTTTCCAACACAATTGTATTAGGGAGATCTTTATTCAAGTCAGTTAAAATACATATTTCAGCATAATTTGTGTAAAACATCTATTTTGTCTTTGGATCCAGGGTGATAAACTTACCCAAGGCATTAGCAATGGCCGAAAGAGACCTAAAACTCTAATATTTGAGATGGGGTCTTGGTAATATTACCCAAAACAAGATCTCTATTAACAATTCCAAAGTGGGTTTAAAAGCAACACCCATGGATTCATAAAGTGGTCACCATTGTTTATTAACCAAGGGAACTTACCAATAACGATCTCATGCTTCGACTTAGAGTTGAAGTTAAGAATAAATAAAGCCTTTGCACGTCAATAAATAATGACCAAATCTTTTTTTTCCCCAAAAAGAAACTTTGTATTTGATATTTCAAAAGTAGAATCAAAATACATATAAGTTAACCTTCTAACCCCTATCTTTTTCTGAGAGTATTCAACCTAGGCCCTTAAGACACAGTATAGTCTTCCATCATGGCAAAACTTGGTTCTTTTCTAATCTCTCAAAAGAGCAATAACATATACAAGATCAAGACTTTCACAAACTAGACTCATAACCATGTTGACCTGGTCATAATAGAAGTTGCTTTGGAATTTCATCAAAAAGGACATTTTCCTTGAATTCTTGTTCAGTTATAGACCCTTCCTGGATGGAAATAGATTCTTTAGAAAGTAGGTATGATTTGGAGTTGAATTCCCTATAGGTATTCTTTCAACATCTAATTTCATCAGGATCAACAAGACATAGAATTCAACTTTATTATTGGATCCTTAACCTGCCCCATATTTTAAAGTAAAATAATGAGAATTTTTTAAAAACATAATGGCCCTAGAGCCACACATACCTATGGTACCTTGACAAGCACCATACTTTCGTAAAAAAAAAACCAGGGCTTATAGAAATCAATATCTAGCTTCTTCAATCATCTTGTACCCTTATGCTTTGGTGGCTTCCAACCTTCTGCATATGAGAGCCTTATTTGATGAGATGCCAAACCTATCATCATCTCTTTTCCTTCAAATGTCATATTATTTATAGCTAATCATACACCCCAGAAGACATAATGGGTAAAGTCTTTGTGGTTATGAATGAATCTATTTGAAATGCATACTTAAGCCTTCCAATAGAGGTACATCCCAATAAAATAGCAACCTTAATACCCTCGGAACATATTTCAAGCAATTTATGTGAACAATTTACAAAAGATGTGATCCACATATTCATTTTATTCCTTACAAATAATGCACTATCCAAGCCCTATCTAATCCCTCTTTTGACCATTATCTCGAGTTAGGATCTTGTTGGACAGAGCTAGCCATATAGGAAGATACTAGTTTTTAGGGGGCATTTGAATTTCATCCCAATAAAATGTAACCTTAATACCCTACAGAACATATTTCCAAGCAATTTATGTAAAAGAACAATTTACAAAGATGTGATCCACATATTCATTTTATTCCTTACAAATAATGCACTATCCAAGCCCTATCTAATCCCTCTTTTGACCATTATCTCGAGTTAGGATCTTGTTGGACAGAGCTAGCCATAGGAAGATACTAGTTTTAGGGGGGATTTTCAATTTCCAAAGTAGTCTCCACCACTAGATTCTCTCCCCATATATTTCTACCTCTATTTTTGCTTCATATCCAAACTTAGCAGTTAGCACTCTCATAGATTTATTTCTTGACCACTTAATCTTATCATCCTAATCCTTAAGAATAATAACCTTATGCATGAGATTATTTATATATTGGGTCCATTGTGCGGCCTTTTCATCCTAAAGCTCCAAGAACTTGGTTGATAAATTGGAACCAATGACCATGATCCCCTTATAATGAAGCATCAACTAACTTTAAGATTCCTTTTGGACGTAAAGTTTCAATAAGCGAGTCTGAAAGTTTTGAGTTTGCACTACATCCTATCCATGTATCGACACATATTATAATCTTATTTTCTCATCCAATTTCCCAATTAGTCCAATCACTTAAAATAGAAAAGTCTCGTATCAAACTTTTCCAAACATTTGAGAAACCTTTTATTGATTTTCTCTCCTGGCTGATCCAATACTTTGGATCCCTACCCTTTAGATATTTTGCCTTTGTTATTTTTCCCCGCAAATCCTCATTGAAGAGGATTCCCCGTAGACTTTTTGTTGTTAGGTCCTAGCTAAAGACATAAATGTTCTTCAAGCACCAACCACTTGCCTCCTTTGGTTTAGCAATCCTTGACCATTTTACAAGTGAAATACCTTCAACTTCCCTTTTTCCAATCCAAAGAAAACAAAATAATTTTTTTCTAAGCTTATCCAATAATCCTTTTGGAATATAAGCAATCCAGAACTAGTAGAGTGGCATGATTTCCAAAAAAAAATTAACCAACACTAACCTACATCCCTCGCCTGTGACACTGAGATCATGGTTTCTATCTTCTTTACTAGCAATAAGAAATCTATATATTTATAGTCATTTGGATTTAAGTGAAATCCCAGGTAGTTTACTCGCTCATCTATGGATCCATAGATCACGAGAAATAATTGTATGATATATCTTTTCAGGTCCTCAATCATTCCATCAAATAGTAAACAATATTTTTTCATATTGACCTCCACCCATGTTGCTTTTCAGTATGGATCCAAAATGTTTTTATAATAATTCAATTCCCTAAGAGACCCTCTTCCAAATAGTAGGATATCATCCACAAACAATAAGTGGGTTAAATTGATAGAGCCTATAATGTTTATTCCTCTGATGAAACTTTCCCTTTTGGCTTATGCAATCAACCTACTTAAACCTTGTGATATTAATAGGAGCAGAAAGGCAGACAAGGGGTAGCCTTGTCTAAGACCCCTTGAAGATTTGAAAAAACCATTTATAAGTACTACAAAAGAGGTTGATTCTATGAAACCCATAATCCAATTAAAAATTTATAAATTCATTCCAATCTCCAATAGAACCAATCTGATGTAAATCTAGTTGACTTTGTCATATGCCTTGGCAAGGCCTATTTTCACGATCACTTCTGATTTTTTGCTAGTTTTTATCGAGTGAAGACTTTCCTATGTAGTTCCTATTGCATCATATATTTTCATATTAAATAGGAAACCAAATTGTTCTTCTTAGATGACATTTGATAATTCATACTTCAGTCTATTTGCAATAACCTTCAATAGCACATTGTAGACTGGGTTAGAAAGTGATATAGGTATAAATCTTCAAAGGAAGCAAGTTCATTCTTTTTTGGAATAAGTGTAATGAATATCGATTATAACACACCCATAACTCATCCATAACTTATTGATTCCTCTATCACTCTAAGTAGATTCTACTCGAAAAACTCATAAAACCCCAAATAGAATTCAACATTCTAGCCATAAGGACCAAGACTTTTTGCTCTTATAAAATATTGTAACATTGCCTTTAAATCATCCTTTGCAACCTCTTTTTCTAAATTTTTATTCATACTCTCATTGTAAATTCTAGGAAAGAGCCTCACTACCTTCACTAATTATGCAACATGAGCATTTCCAGGTTCCTTGAATAGCATATGAAAGTGTTGTTTACTAGTTCCTACAATCTCTAGAAAAAAACCTCCCTCCAAGTACCATCAGCTAGGCCTATGTCCCAAATTGTGTTGACACTTTTTCTATAACTTGTGTAGTGTTTTGAAAAACTTTGTATTATTATCACCCTCTGTCGACCAGGTTTCTCTACTTTTGTTCCTCCACTTGGCCTCTTCCTTTTCCAACAATTCTTTCTTTCTTCCTTCTAGGGTTTTCAATCATAAAACACAAGAAAAAATTATGCACAAAAACACTTTTTATTTCAGCCTCTTCTTGCTTTGGGTCTTTTTGGTTTTCCTCTAACTTCTCTCTTGTGCATATTGTAGCCACCTTTTTTATTTGGATGAGATTACTAGAAAATTGAAACATGGTTGAATCCCCAATAGAGGCATCATACTTCTTCTAAGACCTAACCACTAATTGTCTAAAATCATCCTCCTTTAACTAGATATGATTAAACTTGAAAGGGACATGACGTTTATAGTCCTTTTCTAATTAAAATAAGATAGGTATATGGTGAGAAGAATATCCATGTAATATTCCAGATATAAAAAGTATGCAAAACAGAAATAAATAGCTAGAAATGGCAGATGAACAACAATATAACCAGAACAACACCACGATAATACCAAAATGATAACAAAATAACATCAGAAATAGCACTTTGATTACCGAGAGCAATGTTCACTTGCCTCTTCGAGGGGGAAACCTCCAGCAGAGCAGAGCTCTATTACAATAATCTCCAAGACAAAACTTCTCATACCCTCGACTCCTATTTATATTAAATATGTCTATCAAAAGAACCATGTAGAGGGAGATCCTTCTAGAAGCGAAAGCTTCTATTAGGTCTTCTTACATTGGACTTATTCTTCCTTATTGCTAGGCCTTATTAATATTGACCTTTATAACATGGAAATATATTATTCTACCTACATGAGGGGTTAGGTCCCTAACATGTCCTCCCCCTTAAAACAACCTTGTCCTCAAGGCTTGACATGAGGAAATTGCTACATAATGGTAGTTGGTTCCCAAGTGGCATCTACTAGAGTTGTATCTTTCCACTGGAATAACACTTCCTTGATGGTTCACTGACGCAGTCATGCTCACGCTGGTCCAAAACTGCTTGTGGTTGTAGCCAAATGGAGCCTTCTTCGTCCAACTCAGGAAGCTTGGTTTGAGTTTGACACTTAGTTCCAATCACATTCTTTAAGCAGGAAACATGAAAAATAGGATGGAGCTTAGAATGATTGGGCAAAGCTAACTGATAGGCCACCTGTCCCACATGCTTGAGAATGGTATAAGGACCATAAAATTTGGGCGCCAGTTTCTAACAATGGTCAGCCTTGAGGGAAGTTTGCTTGTAAGGTTGTATTCTAAGAAACACCTGATCCCCTTCTACAAATTGACATTCAGAGAGACCTTGATCTGCTTGTTGTTTCATGCGATTCTGGGCCATGACCAAATTCTCTTTGAGGGTATGGAGAATAGCTTCTCGAATTATAAGTGTTTGGTCAACCACCTGGACCTTCGAGACACTTGGAAAATATGAGAGGACTAAAGGTGGATTTTTTCCATATACCGCTTCAAAAGGAGTCATGCACGTAGCTATATTGTACGAAGAGTTGTACCACCATTCAACTAGTGGTAACGATTGAGCCCATTGATTTTGCCTTTCCGATGCAAAACACCTTTAATATGTTTCCAAACATTTGTTGACAACTTCAATTTGGCCATCAGTCCGGGGATGATAAGTTGTGCTGAGATGCAATTGGGTGCCTTGTAGATTGAATAGTTCTTGCCAAAAATTGATGGTGAAAGATGGGTCGCGATAAAAAACAATAGAATGTGGCATGCCATGAAGCTTGAAGACCTTATCCATAAAAAATTGAGCCATAGTAGATGTTGTAAATGGGTGTTGAAGAGCATAGAAATGAGCATACTTGGAAAGATGATCAACTACCACCATGATGATTGATTTATTTCCCGATTTAGGTAAGCCGACAATAAAATCCATAGAGATATCTCACCAAATAGCAGGTGGAATCGGAAGTCATTGTAGTGTGTCAGGAGATTTGACAGTTTCACCCTTGTTGCATTGACACACATCACATTCAGCCACAAAATTATGAATGTATTGTTTCATACCCTCCCAAAAAAAAAATGTTTGACCCGATCATAGGTTTTGGTAAACCCAGAGTGCCCAGTTGTGGGTGTAGCATGAAGCTCAGAAAGTACCGCGGATTTAAATTTTATCTATTTACTTAAATACAAACGGCCTTTGTATCAAAGCTCATTATTGAGTCAAGAGTACC
This sequence comes from Picea sitchensis, assembly GCA_010110895.2. Lineage (NCBI taxonomy): Eukaryota > Viridiplantae > Streptophyta > Pinopsida > Pinales > Pinaceae > Picea > Picea sitchensis. Next base: position 16,875 of record SNQJ01S0053675.1, read on the forward strand.
GTGGGGAAACTGGAGAATTGGACTGCAATTATTGTATCAGATGCGAACTTTTGGGATCGTGTAGCCATTACTGGCGAAGAGATTAGAGCCAATCTGGTACAATGAAAGAGAGATAAAAAAAGAGACCCTTCATCTTCATATTTTCTGGAAAGTGCATCAGCAACCATATTGTCTTTGACTTTTTTGTAAATGATCTCATAAACATATCCAAAGATCTTAGTCACCCATTTTTGTTGCTCAAGGGAGGAAAGGTGTTGTTCCATAAAATACTTGAGGCTTTGATTATTTGTCTTAATTTGGAAGTGTTTCCCCAATAGATAAAGTCGCCAAAGATCCACGGCATGCAGAATAGCCAACATTTCCTTTTCATAGATTGATTTGCCCAAATTTCTCTCGGACAGTTGTTTGCTGGTAAAGGCCAAAGGCTGACCCTCTTGCATAAGGACAACACCAATTCCTTTCTCGGAAGTATCACATTCCAGGACAAAGGTCTTTGTGAAATCAGGAAAGGCCAGGGATGGAGTGGTGCACATGGCCATCCTCAAGATTTGAAAATCCTGAGCAGTTGTTGGAGTCCAAGTGAAAGAGTTCTTTTTAAGGAGTGTCGTGAGAGGTGTCGCAATCTTTCCATAATTCTTAACAAACTTGCGATAATAACTTGTTAAACCCAAAAATCCCCGCAAGCTTTTGAGAGTCTTTGGGCGAGGCCAATCTTGCATAGCTTCAATCTTTTTAGGATCCACCCTGGCGTCGTCCTTTCCAACAACATGACCCAAGTACTCTACTTCTGAGGTGCCAAAAGCACATTTAGATTGTTTGAGGAAAATTTGGTGCTAAGAAAGTAGATGGAGAACTTGATCCACATGAGCAATATGGTTTGTCCGGTTTTTGTTATAGATAAGGATATCATCAAAGAAAACTAACACAAAATGACGGAGAAAAGGACGGAACACATGATTCATGAGGCTTTGGAAAGTGGATGGAGAATTACACAAGCCAAAGAGCATGACCAAAAGATCATAGTGGCCCTCATGAGTTCTAAAGGCAGTCTTAGGAATGTCTAGCTTTTTCATACGGATCTAGTGGTAGCCTGAACGAAGATAAAGTTTAGTAAAGAACTGGGCGCCACTCAATTCATCCAAGAGGTCATCAATGCCAGGGATGGGAAATTTGTCTTTAATGGTGAGTTTGTTGAGGGCGTGGAAGCCAGGACACATGTGCCAAGAACCTTATTTCTCAAGGACCATGACCACAGGAGAAGAGTAGTGGCTCGTACTAGGGTGGATAACACCTGCATTGAGCAGTTCTTGAACCATTTTCTCAATTTCATTTTTTTGGGAAATTGGCTTCCCCCATATAATTATTTATATTTTGTACTTCACAGTCAGGGAACAATTCATTTTCAATTGGGGGAAGCTAATTTCCATTGAGATCTGTTACCAGTTGTCACAATTCAAAGAATCGAATAAATTTTATATGTCATCCTACTTGATTTTCGCAATAGTGCATTGTTGTCTGTTTCCAAAATTGTCTCTTTCCAAGAAAATAGACCGTGGATTCGACCCTGTAACATTCTGGTACCAGGCCCCATGGAGGCACAAGGCCTCACGTTGTTTTTATGAAGTTTTTAATGACTTTGTCTCAGTTTTCAAAGATTTATTGTTAGGGAAGGATGCTCCGCGGATGTTTGGCCAGGCAACCAAGTTTTTGAACAGGAAGGGCACACTTGAACAAAAGGAAAATCACAGTGTACTAATGGTCTTTGGCTCCAAGGGAAATCATGCTTTCCTTCCATGCCACATCATGCACAAGATGTTTGTTGCAGAAATAGCAAGGCAATACAACCATTGGTTGCATTTTTTCCATGACAAGAAAAAAAAAACAGTTCATTCCTCTGCCCTGAAAAGTCGAGGACTTTGTGTGCAAAAACGTCAACAAGATTGATGAATTTGTCGGCCATTTCAATAAATTGAACCTAACATATGATGAAAGGCTTAAAGGGTTCAACCCTAATGGGATTTTTCAAGAACATTTACTGGCAGTTGGCTTTAGCAGCTCTTTTATCGATAGACACCTGACCGAAGACAAGGACAGTGACGACAACAATCATGCTTCTGGCGATTGCGACGTAGAGACATTGCAAAGCGCGACTGAATTGTACAGACAAAAGGGAAGAGTATCCAGTGAGAAGAGTGCCCAGTCCCCCGCCAGCACTCCCAAGAGCATGACATCACGGAGCATCGCTTCAACAGCCCACCCCGGTAAAAAAGCAACCCAGAAATCTTGAAACGGAGGAGGAGATAAGAACCCTCCTCGCATAAAAATTGATAGTTCTGAAAAAATTCCATTGACAAAGAAGAGAAAAAACAATGCAAGGCAGGTGGATGACCCCGAAATTGAAAGTGAACAGTTGGAACTTGAAACTGAAATTGAGCACATGCACACACTTGGTCCGTCTGCAATGAAAATAGTTGAGACCGACATTTTTGACAAAGATGAATCCTTCGTATTCCATAGCGTTGTTTTTGACAGCCAATCTAAAAATATGGTCATTGAAAAGAGAGATGTAACAAATAGGAAAGGCAAATATCGCACAAAGATTAACTTTAGGAAAATGCGGTCCTCCCAAATCTCCCTATTTCACCGCATAAATGGTGATGCTCTTGATGATTCCATTGGAGAAATTGAACCAGAAAATGCCAAACTGAAAGACCACCTCAACGAATTTGAGGAGGCTTTCATTGCTACCCCAGAATTTTTCAGTCCTTTAGCAAAAAACGTGCCTACTACCACTGCAGCTAAGATGAAAGTATCATCTACCCTCCTTGCATCCTCTAGATCCCTTGTAGACAATAACATCAAGAAAAGAATGTAGTTAGTTATTGAAGCCTGGGAAACATCACAAAATATAGTTTCCTTCCGAAACAGGGCAAATGATTTGCTCGAACATTTGCAGGCGAATTAAAAAATGATCAACGTTTTTGTGAACAGGTGTTGACCCCTTTTTCCAACCATGCCATCAACACCTCGGAACTGAAAAGAAGACAAGAGAATCTCCCCTCCCCAAAGTGGACCAAAAAATTATAAGCATGCTGGAAAAATAAAGTTAAGAACCTGGAGCTCATTGTCGAATCATGTAAACACGCCATATTAGAAAAGGAAGAATTACTCACAAACCTGATCCAAACAAACTTAGCTGGAAGTACCAACGATATTCAAGACCCAAACTTAATTCTCAAATCCTTGTCAATGACCACAGAGTCCTTCGATGAACAACTTGATATTTTAAAGGGGTTGTCTTTTGAAAAGTTTTACGGCATAGTTGAACATCATGTAGATGATCTCGAGCACTGGGTACTGGACTATTCCGCACATAATGAAGAAATTGAACAGAGTCTGCATAGTATTTCAATGGATCTAAGGAAATTAGAAAACGACCTTTACGACATAGAAATCCGGGATGAAATCAACATGGCCCCCATGAGAAGCTACATTGAAGAATGGTTCCAACGGAGAATGGACAACCTCATCCAGGAAGGGCAACAACCAGTTGACACGATTCCATTTAAAAAAAAAATTAATTTTAAAAATTTAGATGGAATATAATTTTATAATCTTTTCATTTGAATTATTGTAAAAGAAAATCATTTAAAAATAGTTAAAAAAATAAAAATAAAAGCTATCATGTTACTACAATATATTAATTTAGTTTTTAATAGTTAATTTAGTTTTTAATAGGATATTAAATATATTGGCACTACCTTTGTAATAGTAAACACTCATATATAGGGGTGGTAGGAGTAGGAGGGGTCATCTTTGATCATGAGGGAAAACAACATTTGCCTATATCTACGGGTTGGGGATAGCGACAAATAACCAAGCAAAATCGTGTGCTCTCCTCTGAGACATGTCTACCACCATCATTTTGGGGACAAAGGAGCTGATAGTTATAGGAGATTCAAGGATCATTATTAAATCACTCGTCTTCAAGGAGACATTGAAGGATATCCAACTAGCCTCAATCATTTCCAGAGATACAAAGCTAATCCAGAAGCTGAACAAACACACTCCTTATCGGATCTAACTTCTTGGATGCAAAGTGACAGCATTGGGTAAGTGTAAGACCTTCCTAGATTATGTCTCCATTATACAACATAAATTATTTTGTATTCTGTGTTTTATGGGGATGGATAATGTGGCAGTCTTCCTTTTCCTAGAGTGTCCTTCCTTGTGAGGCTTGTAGCAACTTATCCAGAAAAGTAAACAGAGGGTGGGTTGCATGAAAATGTTGAAAGGGGCGTCCCTAGAATTCATCCAAAATAGGTTGGATCCACTCCACCAAATTCCAAACCATGGGTTTTTGAGAACAAAGGGACATAGCCTCTAAGACCCACTTACAACTTTGTGATCACATAGAGACAAGACCCATGTCAGGATGCCAATAGTACAAACATTACAAAGTAATACAAAAGTGAAATAATTAGAGACAATAAATAGAGGGGTAGAGTTTCCAGGCCCGAATTCTATCCTCATAACCATACAGAACTAAATTCCAAAGCTAGATGCCTACGCTACAGGGCTCACAAGGAAGGACACTATAGGGTCGAATTCCAAAACTAGATGCCTTTAAAAAATTTCATTAGGATGTTAATCATACACTACCTTGAATTCTCAATATACTCCAAATTCAATTAAAAAAATGAAAATCTAAATGCAGCAAACCAAGCCTTAGTAGATCGTGTTATTTTTTATTTTTTGTTATCAGGTCACAAAATCAAATTCTTTTTCAACTTAAGTTTTTTCAATCAAACTTAATGAAAACTATGTTTAATGTGTAGAATATAAGTAGTTTAGGTTCATCATACACATTTTTCAAGTAGATCATAATTTCAATTTTGTTTGATTTGCTTCAAGATATTGAAATCTAAATGCACATTATAGCAATTTAATATATCAACACTTTTGGAATCAAAATTCACAATTTCATAATTAAAATTAATACTTTTTAAGACGTCTTTAAATTTTTTAATTAGGATGTTAATCATACACTGCCTTGAATTCTCAATATACTCCAAATTCAATTAAAAAAATGAAAATCTAAATGGAGCAAACCAAGCCTTAGTAGATGGTGTTATTTTTTATTTGTTTGTAGAATGATATTATTCCTAGAGATATTAATAGAGAGGGGGATGATTTTATGAAAGGTACTACATTTAGTGAATTTTTTTCTAAGCCATCAATAGTCCCTTATAATGACATGGAAATGGGTCCTAGTTTTGATATGAAGTTATCCTCTTCATATGAAAAAACATTTCAATCATTGGAAATAATGAATGCAAATCCTTTATGTAGTAAATTGGTTACGCATTAAAGGATTTGTGTATACGATGGATAATTTGTAGGATTAGTATAATCACCCAAAGTATAGGTCATTTTAGGTTCCCTATACAATCTATAGGTTCTTCCCTCAAATTGTAAATAAGGATCGGTGAACTTTATAATTCATCAAAAATATAGTTCCTTATTTGAATGGACCATGAAAGTAAACTAAACCAAATGATTCTAGAATCCTAGATATTCATAAATACGTGTACTTTCAATGCAGAATATAAAATTATGGAATGTACATGTCACTTGTTTAAATAAATTGTAATGGTATGCCATCTTCAATTATTCATTCATGATCGGCTTTGGACATTTTCCATTTTCTAACTTTTGCTTTTTTTTTTCTTAATTGAACTTCTATTAACTTTCTGCGCGTTGCACATACCAAATGACTATATTGACAACTTATGACATCCAACTGATAGTCTTGAAAGTGAACATGAGTATCAGTTTGATGGGTTTCTTGAAAAAATAGCCTTTCAATGCGATGGATCATCTTTCATATATAAAACCGTTATCATCAAAATCTTCTAATACCTCATATTTTGTTCTGTGCATCGCATCAAATAATATTTCACGTTTTCAGTGTTGTCTACAGGTGCAACCACGACAAAGACATATCCTGCAAATAATTCGATATGTTCCAACAAGTAGTTCGTGTTAGATTATCACACAATTACATCTACAAGTTGTTTAAATATTTAAACATAAAAATTACCTTCTCTAAAAAGATCAAAAACTCTATCGCTATCAACTAACATTATAGTTTCATTTGATTCCATCTCCTCTGAGCTTGCAAGTGGCATTTTCCCTTTTATATTAAGTTCGGTATGTCTCCAAGCTTTAATATATTCCACATTTTCATTTTTGCAAATCTCTATGGATTATGTGTCCTCTATGCAAACTGAACAAAAGTGAGATTCATTTCTTCTATCAAATGCAAACACATTTTGATAATGTTTGTTTTCACTGAATGCACTTTTTGTGTCTTGTGTATTGTACCGGCTTCATATGCGATTGATCTATTTACATCTTGGATTCCAACATACCAAAAAAACCTACATAAGACAAGAACTTGTTAACTTGAAATCTACCAAGAAAATGATTGAATATCATATAAATTTGAACACGTGAATAAAAATATCTTATGTACATGTGTAACATGTACATATATGTACACACTTGCGCACATCTCTTGACGGATTATTTTCATGGCTTAGTGCTAGTTTGCAACATTCAACAACTTGATCAGCATATTCAAATCGATTAGCATGAGAGTTCATCTGATACCTTCAAAGTGTTTTTTTTACACATGCCCCTGCACCGTCGTGCTCTCATTTTCCATGACCAATCTCAAACAAATTCCAACAATGTGTAATGTTTGATTTCTTATGAAGACAACACAACCAATAGAATGATCGTGAAGATTTGAACTGCCCCGCACATCCATCTGACCATATCCAATGCTGATTAAATATGATCCCATGTTATTTCAATGAATCATAAAATTTATCAAAACAATGTTGTACATAATGTGTATTGTGTGCTCGATCATCACTTATATAAAAGTGATATTCTTTAATAACATGTCGATTTTCATTGGTACTTTCTATGTTATCAAGACTCCATTGAGCATGTCTATATAGAGCATGGACAAATATAGTGATTTGATCAGAATGATAATATTCACTCTGTATTTGTTTTTGTGCAGTGAATGTGTAATTCTCTACAAAATCAACTACAGACAAAATTGTCCCTAGTGGAAATACTTCACGAGATTGTTTGAATTGTAGGTCTTTCCATCGAGCTCTATGTGAATGCTTGGTGTATTTATAAATTTCTTCCTCAAACTTCTTCAAAAAATATATCACACAGATTTCATCTACTTTCAAATCAATCATTTTGGAAATAACATTTGAAAAATGTGGAGCCGTGTTGCTGATATATTCATATCTCTTCCAATTGACTATTATATTAGAAAATGATTGATCATTCATATCAATAGGATACTTTGAGTAAAACAAACTTGGATTTCCACAACAATCACATTTCTTTCCACCAACACATTTTTTTGGTAAAATAATTCATCACCTTCTCTTTCGCATAGAATTTCAAATATAAAAGCACGGAATGTGGAAGGAGGAGGTGAACTTGACCATAAAGTTTTATCAAAATCAAGAAAAGTGTCGTAATATAACCTAAATTCCCCATGATAATGACAACAACAAGTGTCACAAACAATGATGGGTCTAACAAACCATGGTCTTTGTTGCACAAATGTATTGATGGAAATTTTAACTTCTTTGAGCTCTTCTTTGAATTTATTGAACAATTCTATTTGTGTCATTGAAAATATATGCTTTGGATGTTCTTCATGTTTTTTTTGGGCTATTCTTCGTTGCAACACATCCTTTTTATGTGGTGAAACACGAGATTTTGTCAACCAACAATTATGGGCCGATTCTTTAACATTTTTTGCAAATCAATCTTTGTAGGGTTGTCTAGAAATAATTTTTCAACAAGCAAGTTCATCATTTGCATCTATTTGCAATCAAAATTTTATATATTTGTACAATGTTTTTCTTGAGGTTCCCATCACTTTTTCCATGTGTTGTGTCAAACGATCTTTCGTATTGCTAGATGAAACAATTGTTGTTTGTATCACTCTACGTGCAACATTGACATTTTTTTTTTCGAGATTTTCCAAAAGATTTTAATACACTAGTTATATTGTCAAAGACATTATGTTTCGCCTTTGTATCTTTTGTCGAATTTTGAATACCCAATAATGATGTAGCTTCTTTTAACTTTCTTGACTTTATTAGACAGAGTAAAAGTTGAGCTTGTATTGGCACTGATTCATCTTTGAAAAAAGTATTATACATATTCGTAACACGATATCTTATATAATGATTAACTTCTTTCTTCCCAAATTTGTTAGTATCAACATTTTCTAATATTTCATCATCAATGTTGATAGATTCTTCTGCATATGTTTTTTATCATCGGTTGTTTATAGAATCTCAAGGCCATATACAGGATTAAAGACTAAATTCATTTTTCAACAAGACGGATTAGCACTGGTGTGCATTCTTTTTTTCGGCCTCTACATGGATGTTACTCTCTTTCTTTTGCGCAACACTTAGTTCTTAAACTTTTTAGCAGCAACACAGTGAATGGACATTATGAGCATAATTTGGGCACCTACTGAGTGTGGCTAGAAATCACAATTGATCTGAAAATTTCATCTATCTCTATATAAATAAAGGGGTTTTTTTGTTCATAGTACTTTTCCACCTTGTTCTGGGTGAGATTTTTGTACATTCAATCGTAGAGAAGTCAATGTAGGCTCATAAAAGCCAAATACTCTCAATAACCATTTATGTTATGGTATGTGGTCTTTCTATTTTCATGGTCATTACACACACTATTGGTGTGTTGGGCTTCGGAAGCACCTACAAAATGTAATTTTGTCTCTTATAAGAAATAAAATTACGCTTTTTTCTGAGGAAAAAAAAGAAGATTCTTCTGCATATTTCAATTTAAACTTTATATTAAAAAACAAAACCCAAACATAAATTCACTAAACTATATATACAATTGTCCATCTTATATTATCTAGAGATTTATGTACATACCAAT
>SNQJ01S0053675.1:25911-46764 GCA_010110895.2 Picea sitchensis
AGAGCCCTCCGGTGGGTTAGGAAGCAAGGGTTCAGAAACTTCTGGATCTTCCGGAGGTAGTCCTTGCATCCTACGTGAACGACGTGGTCAATGTTGGCTGAACCAAAAATTTTACAGAAAAAATCTATGGCCAACTATGAAAACAAACAACACTCACTAATAAAGTCTAGGAATCAGACCAGGAAAACAAAACCTTATTATTTTGGAGTCACTAGTTGGTGACGAAATCCAATGTCATGAAGTCAAGACAAGAAGGGGCTAGGACAAAGCGGGTGGAAAAGTTACATTGACAACCTGCTTAACGGACTTACACCTTGGTGAAAGATCCCACACATAATCGTGGGTATACCCTCCAAGGAGCCCAAGTGAGTCTGGCCAACGTCGATTCCAGGTACCGTAAAGACTTTCCCCTCCACAGTCACCTCGTGTAAGACCCTAAGAAGATAAGCAACTAAGCTACCAAGGACAACAATGATGCATGGGGAAACAGTCGACAGTCTAATCCACGCGCAAAGGCAGGGTATCTAGCCCGAAATCAACTTGAGAGGCTTCCACTCATCATTGTGGGTATACCTTCAAGCGACCCCCATAACACACGCAATCTCTACATTGAGATCAACAAAGCAGGGTGAGTAACTCTGCCAATCTCAATGCGACCTCAGGTTTGACCCTTGTGTGAGAAGGGCTTCCCAGGACAAAAGGTTGCAAATGGAATTAAACACTCCCTATCACAAGATGCTATTGTGTGTTTTGTACTTTGGAGAGTGTGTCTCACGGCCTATTCCAAAGCTCTAGCCTAGCTAATGTTGGTGTAAAAGAGCCCTAGAAAATAAAAGTTACTAATTGATTTTTTAGATTTCGCAGTGTTTTTTAAGAGCTGTTGTTACTCAAGAGGGAGACGGGAATGAAACCAATGTTGTGTAGGAACTTGACCCAATAATATGCCAATAGAAATGAATGATGCAAATTTTCGTTCAATGAACTCTACTTACAACAGGGAGAAGGTATTTCCGGAATGATGTAAGCTACGAAATATACTTTCTTTTTCTTAAAAGGACACAAATGCAAACAACCAAAAGACAATGTGGTTTCTCAATGTTCTCTTCTCTTGGATGCAATAATTTTTCTTATATATGATTACTTGAAAGAGTAAGTGACTTTAAATTATTTCTTCCTAAAACCAGATCAGGGGCAAAACGAAGAATGGACAAGTAATGCAAGAAAAAATTATACACTCAACAAGCACCCAAATCAAACTTTCAATGGAGATAAAAGTGAAAAATGACAAGAAAGTGTTCCATCGAATGTAAATGAAAAATGGCTTCCAAATCATCAAACAATCCAAAATATGTAATCAATACAAAACTTAAAATCCAATCAAAGACTTTTAGTCGAACAAGAACTCATATACTAGCTCGGAGATTATACCCTTGTTGATAAAAAGCTAAAGCAAAAGACCAGGAAAACTAAAAAGAGGTGTTCGATCTCCGAAATCACCCAATCAACAAGTTAAACTTCCATAAAACAATCAAGGGTTGTCCCTCCCAACTAATCAAAGCAAAACTAGGATTAACTGAAGCTAAAAACCCAAATCAAAAAAATTCACAAGCCCCACCGCAGCCTAATTGCACATTATAGTGCAGAAATCAATACTTTCCGTAAGCAAGAAACAGATAGGGTGTGGAAAGTCCGCATTGAAGCAAACAACTAGGGCGCAGAAATTGAAGGTTTTTGCAGGCCATGTATAGGTTACAGTGCAGAAGTGTCTGTAAATCAAGAAATTTTGAGAAGAGGGTAAAGGATCTAAGTGGTCCTTCAAATCCAGAGAGCCTGAGTGGATCTCCCACAGACTCGGAGACTGATTTCAAGTAAAAAGGACAGGTTAAAAGAAAATGGCCAACAAAAAACCACAATCAAGTCGTATCCCTAGTATGGTTGCCAATTTTGTTATTCGATAAATCGGTGAATGTGGACATAAACTAATCTCCCTATATCAACCTGGATCTAGAATAAAACAAGACATGACATGACGCTTTCCCTAAGTTGTTACCATTGAATTTGCTACCAAATAAGGAATAGATGACATACATTTAGATAGCACTTCCTTATATCTTTGTTGTCCCTGCTTCGCTCCGATGCTCTTGTGAGATCAGATCTGCAATGACACAAACCAACCAAAGTGAAAGAAACAATTGTAGATTAAATGGAGACCTAAACATGTGATCAAGGAGTCATGTAATAAAAAACTAATGATTTTGTGGGAAAGAAACATGTCACCGTATCATATTAAGTAAAAGTGGAAGATACAACCAAATTGCCTTGATGTCGCGAGTTCCCTTTCGATGGTCCTTTGTTCCAACACACACATACACTTGATCTGAATTTGTATGAAGATGGTCCACAAAAGATTAATGGACAAATGGAGACCTCAAGCATTAGTTGTAATAGGATCCTTCACACAGTCTTTAGCATATTCTTTCAACAATTCTTTGCTCAATCTTGCTTAACCTTTCCCATGAGAAATCCATTATTATATAGGAGAATATGAAGTGGTTACAAGGATGAGGATGATCCCAACAAATCAGAGAAGCCAATAGGATCACAACCATACGAACTCCACCTCACATTCTAGAAGATTCCCCTTCTAGAAACTTCGTGAAACTTCTTCATTTCCTTAGCTTCAAACGTTGTCGCACCCTGCCTATATAGCAGCATGCAGAAATCTCGCGAGCCAGGCATAGAGCAGCCTGCAGAAATCAAGGATTTTTGCACTGTGTACTACTGTTTGCCTGCAGCATCATTCTAAAAATATGCCTTGTAGGGGAAGAACTCAGTCATTTTTCCCATGTAAGAGATTGTTTTGAGAGCCTTAACACATGCATGTAGGGTCATCGTTAGAGTGACCAAAATAATGTGTAACAATGGTGGTAGGAGGAATTACCGGATCAAGGGACAAGGATGTTCAAACTTTATAAGAGACTCAAGTACATCAAACACAAACTCAAAGATTGGAGCAAGGAAATCTCTGGGAACATAAACCAAGAAAAGAAAAAGATCGAGGATAGAATGAGGATACTCCAGGAACTCTGCATAGATGAGGGTTACACAGAGGATTAGAAAAGATAAGAGATCCAAATGACCCAGGAATGGGAAGCAAGATGCCAGCAGGAAGAAACTCTCTGGCGCCAGAAGTCTAGAATCAGGTGGCTAAAGGAAGGGGAGTGGAATACCAATTTTTTTCATAGAACCACCATTGCAAGAAGAACCCATACAAAAATCTTGAAAATTAGGGATCAGGAGAGGATCGAAAGAGAATCCCACAAGGAAATTGAACATACACTGGTCAATCACTTCCAGGGGATAGCCCATGAACGCAACCAAGACAGAACTGAGGCCATACAAAGGATAACTCAGCACATCCCCAGGCTGGTCACAGAAGAACAAAATGTGAATCTAAACAAACCCATAACAAAGGAGGAAATCGACCAAGTGGTCCAGGAAATGCCCAATGGAAAGGCCCCAAGCCAAGATGGCTTCCTAGTGGAATTTTTTAAAGCCTACTGGGAAGAGGTTAAATATGATGTTTATGGGGTGGTGGAAGACTCCAGACGTTCGACCTCCGTCCCGAAAGCTTTAAATGCCACAATCATCACTCTAATCCCAAAAGAAAATGAAGCAAGGACCCCAGATCGCTACAGGCTGATAGCTTTATGCAATGTTGTTTACAAGATAATCTCCAAAGTCATAGCCAATAGATTGAAACCACTCCTACCCACACTAATTTCACAGGAGCAAGTGGGTTTCGTAGAAGGAAGACAAATACTAGATAACATCATTCATGCCCATGAACTTATACACACACTAAAAAGCCAAAGGAGAGGGGGGATGATAATCCAACTTGACCTGGCAAAGGCTTATGACAAGATTAGTTGGCACTATATGGCCAAAATGTTGGAAGCCTTTGGGTTTGAACAACACTGGATCAACTGGATTGTCAATCTAGTCTCAACGACAAGCCACTCGCTCTTAATTAATGGAGCCCCAGCAAAACCTTTCTGGCCTTCGAGAGGCATCAGACAAGGAGACCTGTTGTCCCCCTTCATGTTCATTATGATGATGGAAGGGCTCAGCAGAAGCATAAAAAGTGCAACTGTAGCAGGGGAACTAAAAGGAATCAAACCCTTCGAAGACTGTCCAACCTCCACACACCAACAGTTCGTTGATGACACCCTACTCCATGGCAGACCCATGGTCAAGGAAGAAAAAACCTATAAAAGAATATTAGCAGACTTTAGGGAAGCCTCAGGGGTGGAGATCAACCACTCAAAATCCATGATCTATTTCTTCAACACTAATCCTACAATCCAAAGGAACCTAGCCAATATTCTGGGGTTTGAACGCAAAACGCTCCCAATGAAATACTTGGGAATTCCCCTGACAGGCAGAGCCTGAAAAATGGCAACGTGGGAAGGAGTGATCAACAAACTGCAAGAGAGGGTAAAAAACTAGACTTACAGAGCTCTCAACCTGGCAGGGAGGCTTATCCTCACCAAAGCGATCCTACAAGCAATTTTGGCCTATATGATGTCAATGTTCCCTGCTCCCAAAGGAATACTACAAAAGACAAAAGTCATTCAAAGAGATTTCCTATGGCGAGGTGCTAAAAATAAAAAGAAATGGGCCCTGGTAGCCTAGAAGAAGGTTTGTTGACCAAAAGGCAAAGGAGGCCTGGGGTTAACAAACCCAAAGGTAACCAATGAAGCCTACGGGGCAAAACTCTGGTGGAGATGGATCAAGGACAAATCAGTACCATGGACAAACCTCTGGAAGGCCAAGTATGCCCCAAACATCAATGATCAAGACTGAATTCAACTCACGGGCACAAGGGTGGGATCAACCATCTGGAACCTCGCGTGGTGCAACAAGAAATGGATTCATAAACACATCTTTTGGGAAGTCAGAAATGGTCAAACTGCCAGATTCTGGGAGGATGCGTGGCAACAGGAGCCTAGAATGGAAAATCCGAACAGGGAGGAGCTCCAATAGGAAATGACTGCGTAAGGCAAAACAACAATCCATCACTACTGGAAGCCAAGAAATGATAGCGACAGATGGAGGACCTGGGACAAACTCAATCCACCAAATAGAGACTGTATCGCAACTCTAGCAGAAGAGGTGGAAGAGGAATTGGGGAAAAGGAAAATTGTAATCTCAAAGGACGAGGACCAATTAAGGTGGGGCAGGTAAAATGGTGGGGAATTCAACTTAAAAGAAGCATGGTTTTACATCGCAAACTAGGATCAAGAGGACCCGGTGCAACAGTGGGGAAAGATCTGGAGTAGCCCCCAATGGGAAAAAATCAAAATGTTCAAATGGTTAGTTCTCCACAACCGAATTCTAACCTAAGAAAAGCTCAGGAAAAGGGGTTATATAGGCCCTTCTCGCTACCACCTCTGTCAAGCTAAGGGGGGAACAACCAATCACCTCCTCGATGAGTGTAGTTACACAACAGAGCTATGGGATTGGGTGGTAGGCATCTACCGCCTGTCCAATAGAATCTGGGGCAACATCAGCGCAACCATCAACAATTGGAATGAGAGCTACAACGAAAACAAAAAGGTGAACCTCTGCTGGAACCTAACGTCGAGGATGATCATCTAGGCAATATGGAAGGAGAGGAATCGATGCATCTTCAGGAATGAAATCCTACCGGAAGGAAAGCTCAAGGATGCAATTATCTCTCAAATACGAGAAACAGTGCAGAGTCGCAACTGGAAGAAGGAAACAACGCAACTCACAGATCAAGACTCCCGCATCCTGGAGGTTTTTCACCTAAAATATGGACACAACAACACAACGGTAGGGTGGGATCTGCAACTCCAACTAAGAGACTACAACTAGACCCCCCCTCCATTAGGATTCCTCGAATTAAATTTTGACGGGGCGACAAAAGGAAACCCAAGAGTGGCAGGGATGGGAGGGGTGATCAGAGATAGTGGTGGTAACATCATCCAATTGTATGCTGAGAGTATGGGAAACTCCACCAACAACGCAGTGGAATTTGGAGACCTGGAGATTGGCCTTAAAATCATAAGGCGCAAAAGGATGACAAACACTATCATGGAAGGCGACTCCACCGTGGTCATCAAAACAGTGATGAGACTCAAGAACGGTACTAGAGTGGGCAAGGTTCAGAGACACTGGTGCCTAGCTCTCTCCCTATAGAAAATCCAAGAGCATCTAAAAACTTTGAACACAGTGGAGTTGCACTGGGTCCGCAACTCAGTGAATAGCCTGGCAGACAGACTAGCCAATGAGGGGGTCGGAAAGGATGGCTTGAAACTAGACACTACCTGGCTCAGTCTCCTGAATGACCAACTCATAACAGACTGCATCCAACTAGCAACAAAATATCTTGAAGGCGAGCTAAGCAAAGAAGGTCACACTGAGAAGGGCAACGCAAGGCCTAGCGGCAGGCAAGCAGGACCCAGGAAGGATATGATTATTGAACACTCGATCACCAATGACCATGCAGAATCAGCATAAATAGTCGGTGGGGGTACGACAACAAGACCCTGGCGACAGAAAGAATTGCGGGGAAAGCACGTGGGAAAGTACAAACGACAAGTCGCATGCAACAAGTGACGTAAGGCATGAGGGAGTGGCATGGTTCATAATCGATCCTCCAGGCCAAAGTACATGTACAAAGAGCAACACAGAAGGATCTCAAGAGAGCAGGGACAGGGATCCGCACAGGGATAAAGGCCAAGTCATCACGATCATACGAGCCGCCACTGGGAAAAAGGATGGGAGGGATCACCACTATGGACAAGCCATGATTGGAAGGACAAGATTGCAGCAGGAGAAGTTCAATAAGAGGAAAGACATCAGGAGTAACCGCAAACAGAAGGAGCGCAACTGCAAGGAAAGAAAGAATCCTTGGGAAGTAAGGCACAGGCTGAGTAACCAACAAAGGAGTTGTGATAGACCAAACAAGATGGTGAGAATGAAGCGCACACACAGGAAGAGGAATCACCTTGGAAAGGAAGTTCTGAATAGTCCACGACGGGTGTCAAGAATGGAGTAGGCGACAAAAGATGCGGAGGGAACCTTCCAAACTCTAGTTGCGTCGAAAGGAAAAGCGACCATCACATGCTGGGAAAAGGAAATCAAAGAAAAACACAAAGGTAAAGATTGGGATGCACTGGAACAGGAAGCCGACTAGGTAATTGATCTGGGGGCCACGCAGCCCAGGAAAACCCTCTACCATAAAATAGTGGAGATGGCATGGCTAACTAAGATGATGATCGACAAAGTGAGTTCGGAAATGGAAGAAGCCAGGTGGGAGGACAACACAAATCACAAGAAAATGCTGGACGAAATCCTAAGTCGCCTTAGTAACCTGGAAACTATTACCAAACTGCTAGTTGAGGTCGAGAAGGATCAAAAATCCAAGATGGAGCAGTTAGTTGCTCAATTTCACCTCTATCTGCGCTATGTCCATCACACCAACCGATGGACACGGCATGCCAGCCCACATTTGGAAGACTCGCACAATCTCCCAGAAGGAGGATAATAAGAACCGGGCGGATGATGGGAAGAAACACATCATTGTCCTGGACGAGTGAATGGTTAGTTGAATGGTTAGTTCGACCACTAGCCCCAGGGCCTAGTGGGTAGTCTCTGTGTCTGTTTTCTTTATGTCTATGTTGCTTTTCCTTTTCAAACTAGTTATGGGGGGACTAGCCTCGTTTCCCCTGGTGGCAGACCAATCCCACCACTCGTACATTTCAGTAAGCGCAACTTGGGAACCCCTGGTCTGGTTTCCTACTAGGTAGGCCAGGAGGCCCCCCTTTTTTGTATCATAATCTATTCTACAGTAATACAGCTTCTTACACGCACTTACCAAAAAAAAAATATAGACAATATGTGTACATGCATATACTTGGTTGGACTTCTTCTTGTTGAAAATCTCTATTTACATCATCATAGTTTTTTTCTTGAACAATATTTTCACGTTCTTGTTTCTTTCTCCAATAATGTTCTTTCCTTTGTTCGTTATGGCGAGTTTTGTCTCGAGTGCAATCAAATTTTATCTTGCGCAAACTTTTGTTTCCCATGAGTGTAGTTATTTGTAAAAGTTTAAAAAAAAATAAACAATTTAGAATAGCCTCAGAAAAACTTCATTCTCACAAAAATTATTAAAAGATAATATCAAGAATTTTATGTTCAACAACGCCTTCAATATATAAAAAAAAAATTTGCATTCAAAATATCAACCACCTTGTTCAAAACAACAACAAAAACGAAAAAAAAAAACCGATTCAAAGTTTTACTTAGGGGCTCCACATATGCAAAACCATGAAACGAAAGTGTGAATTGTGTTAAATTGGCTCAACTGAAATCATATTTATAAGATTTTCCGCCAATTGAAACGAAACGACGTATCCCTTCATTTTTTCCGACCGACTGAATTCTCTCACCCATCTTTAGGCCAAAAAACAAATGTTCAGCTGAAAAACTAGGAATTTGTTTATTTTTTACGGATTCCATTAGTAAAATATCTTTCTACTGAAAATAAATAAATAAAATAAACAAATAAAATTCGACCAAAAGATTCTTTCGGCCGAAAACCTGCGAATGGGATTGTTTGCAAAAACTTTTCGACCAAAAGATTCTTTCGGCCGAAAACTTGCGAATGGGATTGTTGCAAGACCCTGATAATTCCCTCTAGCTTACTTGAACTTTGGAGGTTGCAAACTCCTGCAAATAATTAGCATTTAGATTCGAAATTGATACCAACATTTGCAAAATTGAATCTACTTTCTATGGATATAATTTGTTTCAATTTTCATTATTTTTATCTAATTTTATTTAATTTTATAAAAAAATCATTGCATAATATTTTCAGGTGACATTATTATTTAGTGAAATGAAATATCCATATCTTTAAAAATACAATGTGAAAAATTTAGAAAAAATTATATTCACAATCCTTAAATTGTTCTCTTCAAAAGGGTATTTTAAGATTTTGATTTTAAGTACAAATTAAGATAGATACAAGGTGGGGAAAAACATGTGTTTAAAATCTGCAACTGTTTAAGCTTGGTCAACTTCAAAAAATTATAGAAATTATAATATTCATTTGTTATATTCAAAATTATAGTCATAAGAAAATAGAGTCTTATGCTGAGTCATAAGAAAATAGAGTTGGCTGACTCACTTGTGGACCTGTGGCTTTGGTTCTTATGCCGTTTTTGTGGCTTTGGTTTTATATGCCGGATTTGCTGTGTTATTTCCACCAGCCGTGTTTTCTTTGAGACTCCCTTTGGCGGAGATTGTAGTTGTATATTTATATATCCTTTTGAATATATTGAGAATTTTTCATGTGGAAAAAAAAAGAAAATAGAGTCTTTGTAGATTGTTGCAGTATATTTAGTTTGTCAAAGACAAAAGTTTAATAATAGACACATTGTTGGGGGGGAACATAATTCATTATCATTCCTTTCATTTTTAAGAAACATACTGTGAAACAATTGCCAAATTGACATATCAAATCTCAATAAAAATAATTTGAAAAATAGTCAGTAGAAAGCTAACAAAATTCTTCACAAGTTTTGTTTTTACTGTAAAGTGAAATTCTAAATAAAAAATACTTTTGTATACTTGAAGTTGAAGAACTTGTGAAAATATAGTTTTTTTTCTCATAAAACCAGCAAAATAGACACCCATCTTCGTGATTTCACCCGTATTTTACCATCTTCAGAGATCGGTGAATTACCTCAAAGTGAAATTATTTACTTGGAATGAGCAGAACTATATCAACCTACAATTCCTGTAATGTCTGAGGAAACATAGTCATTTCCTGTAATTACTGAATTATAGGTAATTTGCCAAAGAACTAGCCCTAAACATTATTTACAAGAGAAAAACAGGAATTAATCTCAAAATAACAACTTATTACTTTGTCCATAATTGTTATTCCACCAATTGAGTGAAAGTAGACTAAAATGGAGGTTTTAAGGTGAAAACGGAGATGAAATGGGCTGGAAAAGAAGTCAAAATTAACACCCAACATCTCCCCTAAACTGAAGGCAAAGCATGTCCTCATGCAATTGTTGATACAAAATTTCAAAATTGGGTTTCTTTAATTCTTCATTTGTCTTCTTACTCTGAACTATTGGCCATGGAAGATCCCCCTGCTTCTGATCGTGTATTTCTTCAATTTATCGGAGAGTCTCTTATTTTGTTGGATGATATTTTCTTGCATTTTGCTTAATGGGTATATTGGGTGCTAAATTTTGCTTTATTTTCACAGAGGAGGATAAGAATGTTGCAAACAAGGATAAGAGTGTTGCATGCGAGGAGTAATCGAGATTTCAAAATGATAGGGTAGTTGATAGAGGGTAGAATAGCTCGTATGATTGATTTAGTGGGTTAACCCAAATGTGTGAAAAATTATCGATAAATAGGATTTCATAAAAAAAATTGTCATTCATAATGATCATTTCATTTCATATGAAATTTCTTATCATTGATGACATATGAGTTGGTTGTATTTGACGATGTGTGGATATATTGAATCTAATGGATGGAAAATATTGTCATGATTTTTGGCGGAGAAAATGAGATACTGAGAAATCATTTTGGAATTATGAAAACGGGTTATATGTACAACATATAACCATAAAGATTTCATGTTTTCATCATTTATAACATAAATGATTATGTAAACTGCAGTGGATGGTATGATAGGACTTCAGGAAATAATGTATAATAAAATCAGAGTCTTAAGATAAACTTTGAAATGCATGTAAGTTGTATTTTGAAAATCAATCATAAGTTTAATCAAGTAAATAGATGTTAGAGAACTATTACCTTGTTGCTCGGAGATAAGATTATGGAAATGACGTTACTGGAGTCAAGTTGACTATTGTACATTCTACATGTTTGTTGTACAATTGTTGATCATTTTGTACACTGCTTGCATTTACAGGAATTCTTCAATTACCATAATTATTCAATTATTATAGGAAATTTCTTATGCCTTTCTTCAAATGAGTGGAGTTCTCTTTATTCCCCGGGATAACAATATTCTCCTGCTACAGTGATCTGAAGTGTATGATGTTGCCTACAGGAGAGAAAGAAACAAATCTGCTACTACTAAAAATGTTGTTATGTGTACTAACTACTCATGGTATTTTTGGAAAGAAAAATTACAAGAATGTTATACAATGTTAAAGAATAGAACTCTGCTAGCCAGTTACCTGGTTTTCAAGCAGAGTTCTCATTCAGATGCGTCAGAAAACTAGTTTTCACACTATAAACATTATTTTTCTCTTTACTTTTTTTATATCTTTATTTATTTTCTCATTGTCCTACTTTACTTAAAAAAGAAAAACCTCTTTCAAGTGTAGGAATACTTCTAATGCATCCATTCATGCAACAAGATCTTTATTGTACCCATATACGGATCTGAAAAATATACCTTAATGAACATCATGACATGATCACATGGATTGATTACCAAGAATTGTTGAAGTATGGAGTGATGATGCAAACTGGTGACTAATTGAAACCAAACTTCAATATGATCCTTATTTCCTTGATTTCTTACAGTTGTCATGTCATGAAGTTCTTCGGAAAATTGGTCATCATATGTTTGAGTACACAAGGGATCTGGTGATAAGCATTCAAGAAACTCTTCAATTTCTAGCTCTAGTATTTGCTCCTCATCTGAAGTTATCCATGACTCATTGAACTTGTCTTCTTGCTGATAAGGACTAGAAGAAACTTATAAGTCCTCTTCTTCTGTGGTTTGTTCATGGATCATTTGTTCTTGGACAGCTTTATGACGTGCAAATTCACCCTTACTAATGACTCTAAACTTTGGACAGGGATTTGAGAAAATCCTTGTAGCAACACATCCTCCCTTGCTCAACAAATTCCCAACCTTTCTTAAGTTCCCTTGGTTGTTCTAGAGGTCCTGCTCATGAATGGATTAATGTATGGTTGTTTTTTTTACAAAAACAAAGACTTCTCTATCTAAAAGAAATCAACAATAAACACACCACACCAAACAAATTTAAAACAAAATTTGATCATGTACTTGAATGCCCTCACGCTAATAAGACCCTGTTGTCACCAAGTTGTCTGTTGACATGAGTTAACTTTTCTTTCCATGAAAAAAAAAAAACTCACATAAAAGGAAACACACTTACAGTGCCAACATGACAAGGGCTTGAAGATACCCACTAAAGTGGATGTGCAGGTTCTTACCTCTCGTCTTACTGTTTCTCTTGCTCCAAGTCATAATGTTGGCAAAACAAACAAAATGCAAACAAGAATTTGATAACAGAAAATGAAAATCAAGCAAACAACATAGATCTTGTAATTTCAAGAGTAATTCCTTTAGTGCCTCCCCGACAATGACACCAAAATGTTGCGTTCCTCGACATTAAATTATCAATCCAGGTAAGTGAACTTATGCGACACAAACATAATATGTGCATAAGTAGTCTTGAAATTCCCTATGAAGTCCCATTAAAAATCAAGCAATAAATTGCAAAACTCACAATCAAAAAATTATTCCTGTGATCACAATTACTTAAGTTTAACCGTCTATTGGTAGAAACTCAGATTGCAAGAAGTCACTATGTGTGCTAGCTTGCAAACACACTTTGTTTGGTCAATTAAATTTTGTAATCACAAAGAAATATTTTTGTGTATGAGTGGGAGGTTAACTAAAAGTAAACTTGAGCTTTACAATCCTAAATTGAAATATGATGAGAAGACCACTTACAAACTCGGTTCATCTTGGAGTATATTTTGTGATAATTATTGGTATAGCACAGTAGACGAAGATCACTCAATAATTTGATTGTCTAACATCATCATCCTAAATAATTAGTCACCATACACAAAGTGACATTGTCTCTAATTCAAAATTATGCATCTATAGGAAATTGCAACGACTATTTTCTACAAAACAGTACAAAGAAAATTAATCTTTAAAATCAAAGAACAACAAATATGTAAAATTAAAGAAATTCAGATAAATAAGAGAAAGTATTTCCAACACACGATTCAAAAATAGAGACAACACATACCAGGGGGGCCTCTTGGGATATGTTGTTAATTAAACTTAGAACTTGAAACAAACTTTAACGCATGAAATGTTCAGAACTTCAATATATTAACTTCAATGAAAATATCGGCAATTACATAATGTATCTAGGTTTATGACAATATTCTCCATAACTTGATCGATTCCCCTTACTATTCTTTGAGGATGATTTATACAAAATATTCAATAATTAATTCCCCAATCCTTGGAACTAACCAATCAGATCAAAGTTGGGTTTTACAAATTAAGAAAGTTGAAAATTGGTCACTACAGGAAAATCTGGGAAATTTTGTTCTGAAGAACCGCTCGTACAACCCACGTCATGCATTTTTTTGGAAATGTGTCACATGTGTGACCTAAATGGCCCTACTCTGCACAAAATCCATGTCGCAGAATTTGATGATTCGTCCTCGTCGCTCCAGAAATTACCTCTGAATATCATTGCTCAATACACTATGTTTTTTTTTCAAAACAGATTACAAGAAATATGGCTCAGATCTCCACTATAGTGTTGTACATGGTTGTTCCTTTATATTCTAGATTGGTTCCTTGATATTCTAACAAGTTGATCCTTGCTCCTTGTTTTCATCATAGAATCCCCAATTATGTGAGTGAACTGCAGATTTCCTTTGATAATGGACCACGAATTTCTTGTAATAATAGAGTGTGGATTTCCTGTAATAGTTTTCTACCGAATTTTGACTATCATTGACCATCAGGTGCTAAGCGTCATGGAAAGGGTAAAATAGGTATTTCACCATCTCTAGAAATTGGTGAATTTCCTCCAAGTGAAAATATTTACTTAGAATGAGAGGAACTATATCAACCTGCAATTCATGTAATGTCTAAGGAAACATAGTCATTTCCTATAATTATTTAATTATAGGTAATTTTCCAAAGAAATAGTCCTAAACATTATTTACAAGAGAAAAACAACAATTACTCTCAAAATAACAACTCATTACCTTATCCATACTTGTTATGCCATCAATTGAGTGAAAGTAGACAAAAATGGAGGTTTTAAGGTGAAAATGGGGATGAAAGGGGATGGAAAAGAAGTCAAAATTAACACCCAACAAACTTCTCCACCATAAGGCTTGATGTCCAATCTTTCCTCTCCACGCAAAAGCACTTTTATTTTGCTATAGTTGCATTCTCCCATCCTTGTCTCAGTCTTGACCTCTGACTATGGTTTCTCCTTGTTCTTGAAATCTTCCAGGTTGGCCTTGTGTTTTCCATGTTTAGTCTATGTTGAAGGTGCCTCCATTCCCTTCACTACTAACAGTTGTGTTACCAGTTGATTATTGTAAGTGTGGTAATGCATTGCTCTAACCAATCCATCCTGACCTTGGGACCTTCTTCTTCATCTTCTCCATGATGACCCCTTGTCATTATTGGTCCTTTAATTTTGTAAAGGCTTGGAAACAATTCTATCCACTTCTCTTGTGGTCACTACGGGTGTTCACCATATAGTTCTTACCAAGTACCTTCGAAATTGGGCTTTTATACTATATGATTCATAAATAGTAGGCCTATAGATAGTCCATTTCACCAACACCAATCTTTGAAAAATTTCTACAATTCCATAATTCTTGTATGTATTTTTCTTAAACTAAGCTTCACAGTGCAATATTGATCTATCTATGGCCACTTGTCCTCGTATGGTACTGCGGTGAAGGATTCCATTCCATTACTAGCTCTATTAAATCAACCAAGGATTGACATGTCTCACACCATGCTTTCTTGTACTCATTCTCCATTTTAATTCAAACTCTGTTATCATTAAACTCCATTTGCTAATGTATGAATGAGTTAGCCATTACTCAATGCATGCATACCACTATTTGAACATTATTAAGAGAGGAAATCCATGCTTATAACCTTCAACCAAGCCATACTTATCATCCAAAATATAGAATTCTCTAGTGAATGATGGAGTCTAATGCAAGAAGCATAAATTAAATAAATGATTTGACAATTCGACTCTTGGGTTGGAGGTACAAATTGTCACCCTTCCACTTAAGACAAATCAACAAAACTCCAAATATTCACATGTAGGCTAAGGAAGAGTGATCCAGGTGGATATCGGTGGACACCCACTTTTTCCAACTGGCTTAAAGCAATTTTCAGACAATTTTGGTAATTTACTATTTTTAGCAGTTTTTAACTTTCGGGGCCATTTTGAGGGCCTAAATGAAGGTTTTTCGGGATCGAGCTTCTCAATGATAGTCTAAGTCTTTGATTGAGCCCACAAAATGAATCTCCTCAACGATACCTTTCCAATGAGCTATTGTGCATCCCAAACGGAGATCGTATGCCAAAGTTACGCCCCCGGGAAGTTGATACACCAAACTACCCAAAACGGGGTCCACAAAACTATTGGCTTTTCATCTTCTGGGGTTAGGGTTTTAGATTTTATTTATGATAAAAAATGCCTTTGGAGCCTCATTGTAAAATCATCTTCTTGAGAATGCGAGTAGCGGACACATCTCTTCTCAAAGATAAGTTGCCACCATTCTAGCGAGTCTTTCACTCTATATTTTTACAATCTTTGTACATTTTCGCTCATTAATAGAAAACTGTGTATTACTGTATCTCTGTGTTTATGGTTGCATCTACGATACATTTCTATTATATTATTTGATATCCAATATATCTCTATTATATCTCCGCTCTCATTTCATGCCGAAAATAATCTGGATCAGTGGTATCAGAGCAGGTTGCTCTTGATCGTTTTTCAGTGCATGTCCCTAGCGAGGTCTAAGTATAACAAGTTGGGTCTCGAGCTTGTCTCTCTTGAGGACAATCGTTCTCACATGCCCAAGAAACCCTCCATGGCGGAAGAAAATAAAAATGACAGAGCAAACGATTATATTAATATGTTGCTTGAGCAAGCTCTCATGCGACAAAGGGACGAAATGATAGAGAATTTTTCCCACATCCTTCAACACTTGTCAATAACAATAGGCACGTCTTCATCAAGAAACCACTTTGGAGGCATCTCGCCTTTCAAGGTACAAGAGGACAAATAGATGCGAATGCCCTAGAAAAATGGTTAAATCTGCTAGAAGGTTATTTCTTTATTCATAATTTCTCCGACAGGGAAAATATCACCTTCGCACTCCTTAAGGCTCTCCCCCATGTCAAACATTGGTGGGAAACGTATTGGGAGAAAACTTCCACAGAGGAGTCTGGAATATATGGGCTGAGCCCACTTGGGATTTTTTTGTGGATGCGGTAAAGGAATAATATTACCCTGTTGGAAACTATGAGGACTAGTACATGAGATGGACCACACTGTGGCAAGAAAGGGGCCAAACAGTTATGGAGTTTACCAATACCTTCCATACCTTGTGCACCAAGTTGGGTATCAAAGACTCCGAAGGACATTTGGTTCTGAAATATTGTGGGGCTCTACACGGATACATCCAAACTAAAATGGATTTTTTGGACACCTCATCACTCGGTTCTGTTTATCGATATGTTGTTAAAATTGAGCAGAAGTTTAAGCACCAGAACAAACGAGAGTTTGGGTCTACAAATATGCAATAACCAAATTATGATAAAGACGAACCTAACAAACAACATCCTGAAAACCAGTCCAAGCCACAGGAAAAGAAGGGTCACAGAAAGACGAAGAAAGACATTGGAAAATGGTGTGATTTCCACAAAATCCCCTGGCACAACACCGATGAATGTCACTCAAAACTGTCATTGGTGGCCGAGATAAAAGACAAGGAGCTGAACCCTAATTTATAATTTGATTATGAAAATACTGGTAGAAGACGGATCATCGACGCAAGCCCCACTCCTATTATCATGACCGCAACAATTCAACCAGAAGAACCAATAGATTTTGAAGAGGGGGAGCGCCTTTTTCATTCATAGATGCGGGTGAAGGGGACCCTGCTACATTTTATTGTTGATAGCAGAAGCCATAAGAACCTCATCTTAATAGAGGTCGTCGAACAATTGGGATTGTCGACAACACCAAACCCGCAACGATACAACATCGGGTGGCTTCACCAGGGACGAGATCTTCGTGTTAGCCAACAGTGTCAATTGTCATACGACATCCATCCCTTCAAGGACGAGGTATTATGTGATGTTTCCCCCCTGGATGTCTGTGATGTTCTCTTGGGCCAGCCATATATGTGGAAGCGCCATGTTATTTATAAGTCTTGACCCTGTAGTGTCATTGTTACTCTAGGGGGTCATCTCTACGGGATACCCGAGGTAATTCTGACTATTGTCCCACCTAAAAAGTGTCGCAAGGTAGAATCTCATACTACAAAATTTAGCTTCTTCAAAGTCTGTTCAAAGCGTGAACAGAAGAACACCATTGCAACCTCAATCTAGGCACCTTCTATCCAACAGAAGCAGGTTGACAAGATTGCAACAAAGTGTAAAGATTCATTCTGCACACATGCATCTCATGTAACCAGACTGGTTAAAAAGGTCCAACCCTTCCAGCCATAGGTTCACGACAACCTTCAACAAGCTAAGCATCGCAACTTCTCCAACAAGGCAAGCAACTCATCAAGATGCAGATTCAACAAACACTTTTCCCTCTCCCCTCGAGCAGTCAACACAATGGAGACCATTGCTTCCTAAGGAGGGAGGATTGATCCAAGTGGATATCGGTGGCCACCCACCTTTTCCAACTGGCTGAAAACAATTTTCTGACAATTTTGGTAATTTACTATTTTTAGCAGTTTTTAACTTCCGCGGCCATTTTGAGGGCCTAAATGAAGGTTTTTCGAGATAGAGCTTCTCAATGAAATCGAAAGGCTCTAATTGAGCCCCCAAAATGAATCTCATCGACGCTACTTTTCCAACAAGCTATCGTGCACCCCAAACGAAGATCGTATGCCAAAGTTATGCCCTCGGGAAGTTGATACACCAAACTACCCAAAATGTTGTCCACAAAACTATTGGCTTTTCATCTTCCAGGGTTAGGGTTTTTTATTTCTTTATGATAAAAAAAGGCCTTTGGAGCCTCATTGTAAAATCATCTTCTTGCGAATGCAAGTAGCAGACACATCTCTTCTCAGAGATAAGTTGCCACCATTCTAGTGAGTCTTTCACTCTGTATTTTTATAGTCTTTGTACATTTTCGCTCATTAATAGAAAACTGTGTATTATTCTATCTCTGTGTTTATGGTTGCATCTCTGATACATTTATGTTATATTATTGGATATCATGGATATCTCTATTATATCTCCACTCTCATTTCGTGCCAAAAATATTCTGGATCAAAGAATGACCCCATGGAACAAGAGACCATTGTCGGGCATATGACCCCTGAACACCTAGAAACGACCCCTACAACTTGTGGAGAGGATTCAATTGCTTGTTGAGCATTACATGGTCTTTGTAATTTCTACATACAATAATTGAATCTTCAAAGAAAAAAAAGAAGAAAAAGATGGCCTTTATTTGATATGTAAATTGCCATGGGTATTCCATTGGAGGAGCTTGTCACAACAATCTTATATTATTCTACAAATATTTTATTATGCTGGTTTACTTCCTTGGATCTCATATTTATCATCACTAGTTTATTGCTCAAATTTATGAAAATAATTGAAATATGAAAATGAAAGATCAAGCAAATGAACACACCATCCGCACAAATGAACATAAGATGTATCATAGGAAACCTAAAATGGGAGAAAACCCAGCTAGAAGGTGAGGCCTATGCCGTGCTCTCTTTTCTTCAGTTATGAATGCAAATACAAAAGACACTCACTATGGAGTTGTCTTTGACATTGTGGCCTAAATTGTTGCTACATAATCTTGTTCCTCCTCTATTGTGCTCTCAAATCCTACTCCTAGATATTCTTCTTGACTATGGAACAAGTACAATGTTAACTAATGGAACCCCCTCTCCTCATAGCGACCCATTATTTAACATAGCCTGATAGTTGTCTAGGGTTAGGGTTTTTTTATCCTCAACCCTAATTACTGATAAGGTTTTCGACCTTCTAGAATCTTCTTAAAAGTTCACTTGTGGCTAGACCCACGTGTGTGGGTAATGGGGGCCGACATGGCATCCACTTAGTACCACGTTGGTCAACAGGGTAGCTTAACATGTGGGATGCATAACTTTCGCATACGAGCTTCGATTGAGGTGATTTTTGTACCATTGGAAAGGTCTCGTTGTGTAGAACAACATTGAGTGTTTAAGAAATATGCTTGCAAAGTTTTGACCCCAAAAGGTGTCATTTGATGCCTCAAAATGGCTTTGGAAGGTTCTCGACACCAAATCTCCAAACTTGGACCCACCACTAAAATGGGCCTTGCAAGCCAAATCCTTCAATTTTTCCACCCCAAAAGTACCAAGATAGATGAAAAATTATATAATGATCCATTTTGGGTCATACCTCCCCACTTAGGGAGAATTTGGTCCCCAAAATCTGGAAAATTTTCCTCTACCTTCTGCTTGGAGTACCATTTTGCCTTGCCTGGAAGTTTTCCTTTCAACCTGATCTGGCAAAGGTCATGCTGCCCAGTCTAGTAGTTCTAGACTTCTTCTGAACTATATCTTCTGCCAACTCTACCTGAGTTTTTGATGCTAAGTCCTCTATGGTAGGTAGGAGTCGCTGCTCATTTTCTTGATCCAACATGGAAGACTCATAGAGTTTCAAATTTCCACATTCGCTAATGAGTAAATGCACATGTATGGGGGTAGATTGAGTCTATAAGTGTCATTGCCCATCTTATCCAATACCTCAAAAGAGCCATACTGCAGAGCCTTCATCTTCTTACCAGGACCCCGTAGCCTTTATTTGTTTAGTTGTAAGCAAATTATGTCTCCCACCTTGAATGTTTTCTCAGTTCTATGTTGATCTATATCGGGCCTTGTACTTTTCTTGTGACTTCTCTAGAATCTCCTATACTTGCAAATGGATTTGCCTAATTTTTTCAACAAATTTCTCTGCTTTCAACACTTCTCATGTGATGTCTTCCCTCACTCCTCCTTGTTATCCATAGAGAACATCCAAGGGCGAAGGTGGAAAATACCCAAAGCAAGTTTTGAAAGGGGACTTACTGGTAGGAGTATGGACTATTGTATTACAAGAGTGTTGAATATAGATTGAATTTTCATCCTAGATCTTTAGATGTTTCTAATTGTATCCCCTCGAAAGTTGAACCAAAGTCCTATAGACTACTTTTGTTTTCCCATTTGTTTGT
This sequence comes from Picea sitchensis, assembly GCA_010110895.2. Classification (NCBI taxonomy): domain Eukaryota; kingdom Viridiplantae; phylum Streptophyta; class Pinopsida; order Pinales; family Pinaceae; genus Picea; species Picea sitchensis. Next base: position 46,236 of record SNQJ01S0053675.1, read on the forward strand.
GGATGGAATGTTATATATCTCTTCAACTTGTTGTCCATCTTCTCTCAAAGTGTAGTCCAAAAGGCATTGAGAAATCTAGTATCCATATTCGAGATGATTTTCCTTGGTAGCCCAAAGTGCACCCATACATGTTCAAAGAACATGTTTGTCGCTTCTTGTCCTTTTATGGTCCTTTTACAAGGAACAAAAATGCACATCTTGTTGAACTTGTCAACTACCACAAATAGATAGTCACGTCCCTTCCTAGTTGTTGGCAAACCACCCACAAAATCCATAGAAATGTTTTCCCAAAGCCGAGTGGGTATAGGTAAGGAATGGTATAAACCTTGCTTTATATTACTAGGCTTGCTAGTACAAAAAAGTATGCATCCTCTAATATACTGAGCTACATCTTCTTGCATTTTGCTCCAATAGAAATACCTTTGTAAGTTGGAAACTATCTTCCTAACACCTAAATGTCATGCAACCTTGGAGGTGTGAGCCTCTCTGAGAAGCTGCAATCTTTCACCTTTAGGGATACATAATTTGT
>SNQJ01S0053675.1:57864-77993 GCA_010110895.2 Picea sitchensis
ATATTCAACAACTACCCATGTTATTGGTGGAAACTCAACCCATTACACATATGTGGAGTTGGAGTTGTAGAGTTAGACGATCAAACTCAAAACCAATAACATGTAGATATAAGTTTTTAACGAAAATCCTAAATAACAGATTCAAAAAGGTACTCACATGATGAATAAAAATTCAAACCATGAAGTTATGTATGGGTTGCAGCAATGCACAACCATCAGCAGAAATCAAAATCAAAACTAACTACATGTGATATGAGTCCTTTCTTTAACAAAAGTGGTAGATAGCGACATTCCTTAAAAAACCCATGTAAGAATAGAAATTCAATCCGTGGCACTATGTGGAATTGTAGTGATGGTGTACGCGAAACCCAAAGAAAATCTCTAAATGCACAGAGACGGTCGCAAAAGCCACAGCGAAGTAGCTCCCCTGTTTCCGGGTCTGGACTCCCAGCTAAATTTGGCGATTACTTGCCACTCTCGCTTTAGCACAACTTTGCATATCGAGTAACCCTGACCATCTCTGACGCCCTGATGCTGTACTTGCGAACCCAACATCAAGTGAACGGGAGGTTCCTCGCCTTCCTTCCATATGACCGGCACCGCTCTTCTTTTAACTCTCATCCCCGCATTTAAGCTGTCCATGTGACCATAACGCCATTGTAAATCTGAAACAGCCACAGAGCCCGAGGAGGAGGAGCGCAAGAGAGATAGTTGAAGCAGCAGTAGCAGCAGCAGGGTAGGGAAAATGCAGCAGCATCTCATGCAAATGCAGCCCATGATGGCGGCATACGCCTCTAACAACATCACCACTGATCACATCCAGAAGGTATATTCATTCATAATACATACCCCTTTCTTTTCATTCATTCGTATATATCATTAAGACAGAGTTCTGAGAGGATGAGGTTCAGAATGTTACTGCAAGCGGACCCCCCCAGAGATTCAATGGTGTTGGGGTTCAGGACGCCTTAGCCAGGGTTTAATGGGGTTAGTGTTTTACGCAAATTTGGGGTTTATAATGCCAAACCTCGTTTCCCGTAGGCTGAGGAATGCCACCTGTGGACAACTTGATTGACGCATAATGGCAGTGGGGTGGGTCCTCCGTGACCCCAATTTTGTGATGTAGGGTAACATTGGGGTCCATGTGGAGGTAGCTGTTATGGGACTTGAATATTTAATGTGTGTGTAGCGGAGATTTTTTGTTTTAAGCTGGCAAATTGCAGGGCTAAAATGTAACTCCATGCTTATCTGGCCACCCATGGCTTGGATGTCCGCGTCGGCCACTTACGAATTTTTATTATCATAGCTTAGTGGCTTACAGTTTCGCTCATAGCGGTCTTGGTTGCCTAAAGAACTCTCCATATAACCCTCCATGAAAAGATCCGACAATATAACCCTCCCAAAAGGTCAAGAAGCTGCTCAAGAAGGGATGGGGGTTGAGTGGTAAAAGTCCATTACTATGCCTCTACATGCTCTCAAGGGAGGGGAGGAATCCCCTTTAAAAGTATGGTAAAGGAGGTATGAATTAGCTTAAGATGTGGGGGTGCTAAAGTTTTAGTGTGCTTTGGACCATTCAAGAGATGGGGTTTGAGTTGTAGAAGCCCATTAGTATGCCTCTACATGCCCTCAAGGGAGGGGAAGAATCCCCTTTAAATGTATGGTAAAGGAGGTATGAAATATCTTAAGATGTGGGGGTGCTAAATCCTTAGTGCGCTTTGGAGCATTCAAGAGATGCCTACAACTGGGTTTGTGTTTATGCAGATGCCATCACAAATGGCTTGAATTTAGCCTACAACTGACATGTGATTTTGACTATCTGTTTTATAAGACTAGGTACCGTTTATAGGTTCATGAGTTTAGTTTCAGAACTGCTGGCATACCATTCCTTTTAGTAAATGTCAATTTGCAAGCTTTGCCACTTGGCTGTGAAGTTTAAATACTGCTCACTTACTATTCCTCTATAGAAAGTCTAAATTTCTGAAGCTATGTTACTCTGCTGTCACATATTAATATACTACTCATCTACCTTTCTGTTCTAGAAAGCTTGTCATTCCATTCTAGGAATTGACAACCTTATATATTTTAGCAACTAGATGTAGGATACAATTTGGGTCCCATGAAAGAATGTAGGGGAACATCCCTGGTTTGTTATGGGGCTGTTCACCTCATAAGAACATATGTTAAATTTGTTGGCTATTTCACTGAACCAACATGTAATATGATCCGCTATGCTGATATAAAAATCCATGTTTTGGTGAAATATATGAAGAAATTGACTTTATGTGAGAAGATAGAGTTCTGGGGATTAGGTTTACAATGTTTAAGGATTACTGTGCTCGACCTATATTCACAATTAGAACAAATGAACAATTAGGTTTACAATGTTTAGGGTCAGAAAACGACCTCAAACAAACCTCTTCATATGGCATCTTATGCCCTGACTGCAAAATGGTGTGATATTGAACCATAGTAGCAAGTTTAAAAAACGAATATGAATTTGAATGTGTAATGAAAAAGCTTAGTGCGGCTCCAATACAGAAGTATACGTCTCATAGATACGAACACATACATTTTGTTTCAAATTTTAGAAGAATTTTAGCCTTGGGAATGTGAAATAGATCAGAAAAAAAAATCATTTCTTGAAAATTTAATGATTTAGCTTATATATGTAGGTTTTTTAAATTTTTTTTTTTGTTTTTTAAATTTTTTGGGGGGGTTTAGGCTGCTTTTCTGGGTTTATGAGTCCATGGGTTATCAAAGTATAATGAGGTATACCATATCTGCCAAATGGCTGGATCTTGCTACTATGTATTGAACAAGCAAATAAGAGGCATCCTTCCAGTGACAAAGAGGTCAAGAATGGATTTACAACAATAGTATATAAGATTTATGGTCCAGATTCTGAGGAAACATCGTTTATCTGAACTTAATTTGTTGAATTTTGATGTGGGTGAGGTGAATTTGGCTCAATTGAGACTTTGTGTTATAATCATTGTGGCAGAGATCCAATAGACTGGTGGCAAATTTATGCTGCGAACGACCAAGAACTACCAAGCATTTGATATATGGTTACTCTCACAAAGTCATAAGTAGCCAGTGCATCAGGCTTTCAGTCTGCGAGAGGAATCAGAGTACTTATGTTTTTGTTCATTTAGTGAAGAGAAACTAATTGGGATCTAAGAAGGCAGATAAAATAGTTTACATTCACAGTATCCTTCATCTTCTTGCTCGAAAAGAGCCAGAGTACAAGGAAGGTCCTTCTAAGAAATGGGATCAATTCACAGATGTTGCTATATGTTTGTAAGATGAGATCCAACAAGATGGCCTTGTGGAGCTACATACAGTTTCAAACCAAGCATATGAGCAACATCTTGAGAGTGACAAAGTACTTACAGGATATCTTGTCCGATGATCTAGAAGATGCAAATCATGAAGATGTCTTGATTGTTGGCATTACTGATTAGTGACCAGTCACTGGTGATTTATCTCTCACGTGTAAATGCCATTGATCATGTTTTATGTTATTTATAAATTTTAAAATCATGCTAGAATATTTAAGTTCGAATCAGTCAATGTGAAAATTTGAAAATTAAGTCATGAATGTCAAACTGGAAATGTGATTGTGACAATGTCATTAGCATATTTACTATTATTTTGTAGGTTTAATGCTAAATTTTACATTTGTAAGTTCTTAGTTCTGTGCACCCAGATTTCAAAACTAGTGTACCTGTACCTGCACCTTGGCTACCTTGGCTACCTTGTATTTTATAGTAATAATAATAATCTATTTTTAAGGTCAAGGCCTAGCCAGACACCAAATTGACGTATGAGACCCCCTTTTTTGTGGGACAAGGGACCCCCTCAATGCAGCAATTTGACTGCTTAGTCTATGGAGGTGTACATACCTTACCCCCCTCTGGATTTGAACATGTGACCTCCAAGAAGGAAACACATGTTCTTAACCATTAGGCATAAAGTTACAGATCAGATTTGTAGAGATTGCTGCTGGGTCTGATATACATTGATTAGCCCTTTATCCAAAGCACGACCATAATTATTTTTAAACTTTTCATCCATTGGAGACATAGATTGGACCACACTATAGAGTTTTTACTAAAACAAAACAGATCGTAGAATCTTAACCTTAATACCTTGTATTTGATGTGTGGTCTTTTCTCTATAACGAAAATACTCTTGTTCTTTTCCATGATATTAACAGTGTCTATTACCTGTAAATCAAAAAGATTATTGCCCATAGATTCTTTACATATAGTATTTCAAGTATGACACTAGTGATAAAGGGCGACCAAAAGGATCTGACAATTCAATTTGCTAATCTCCAATTGGATGCTATTTGTTGATGATGGAAAGCTTGATCTCATGGCTGACGAACTGCTGGAATTTGGCATTCTCACTGTTGAGCCCTGTTACACCTCATATTATATGAGGTTCCACATTGTGATTTTCATCACATTGATGGAGATTTGCTGCTGGTTCCTTGGAGATTTTAGATTGACTTGGGGGAGGTACACCTTCATTGAGCTTCTTCTCCTTGGCATTGGAGGTCTTTGGTTTGGGGGATTCTCACTTCTATTTGGTTGAATGGTTGTGCTTGCTTGTTTGGTGGTCTTCTCACATGTGCTTGCCTTGTTGATCATCCCTTGGTTGCATATTTGATGGTTGTGGAGCATGCTATCTCATTATGGTATGGTTTATATGCTTATCTTGGATTTGGGTGATGGTTCTAGCCCCCTGATGGGTTAGATGATGGTGTTAGGGGATAGATGTTTCATGATTGTTGGGGCTTCCTGGTCACTTTTACATGGTGATGTCGTATTATTGGTGTCATTAGGGAGGGCTTTTCTACATGGCCCTCTTGTATTGGATAGGTGGTTGGGACATACTTGATGATTGGGTGGTTTAGCATTTCTATTGCCCCCTTCTCTTATGATGTTGATGTGGTTAGATGATGATATGTGTTGTGGTTGTGCACTTTGTCTTGTTGGGATTTCCCTAGGTGATATGGCTTAACATTTGTAACATTACCTAGGTGAAATGTATTTTGATGATGTTAGTACCCTCATTGATGTACTTTTTCCTAAGTTGTTAGTTAGATGGGGGTATTACATACATCTTTGATGATCAAGCCTTTCTCTAAGGTTTGATGAGGTATTAATCATGTTATAGTCCTTTTGTGGTATGCCCTAGGTTTAAACCTAGGTGGAGCTTTTTAAATTTTATTGTATTGTTATCATGGTGGCCTTTGCTAGGAGATACAACTTATTTTCTTGGTACAACACTTGTGGAGCGCACCCCCCCTCATTGGCATACTTGTTCATGGTGATTTAACTTGTTGGCGACCATTGGGAGGTTGGACTATGGTTTTATTTTGGCATTAACCTTTGTGCAGACATGTTGAGGTTGATTTAACCATTTAATGGTTAAATTAATCCATTTTATTCTTGGAGGTTAATAGCTTAAGTGCCCTACTTCACTTGGTAGTTGTTCACACTTGGAAGGGTTATTTGGAGGTTATTTGAGGTTTTTTGATGGAGCGCTCCTCTCTTGGGCATAGTTTCCAAGGCTTACATGCATTATTTATTTGTTGGAGAGGTTGGCACTTTCTCCTAGTGCATGTTATCGCGCAAACTATAGGTTGGGCAAAACCTGACCCAATTCACGAGATGGCAATAACGGTGGGAGAGTCTACCCACTTTCACCTTAGATAAACCCTCCCCTCGCTTTAGTGAAGGATAAATCCTAGACAAGGGGGGAGTCTCAGGTGACCATAGGGGGAAATGAGGTGGAAAGTGAGATTATGGAAGTGATGCCCCTATAGGTCAAGTTACTAATTGAAGAATGGCTTGGTAATGAGTTTCGAAGATGGTCTATGGTTGCCAAGTGCTTGGGTACTTGCGGAAGAGAGTTGTACCTGCCCGAGACACACGAAGAAACACATATACAAGCTCAAAGTTAAGTGGACAAGCAAGTTAAGCTTGTTGTCCCTAATTACAGCAGTAAACAAGAATATATATCAGCAAGGAAAACAACTAATTACTGTAGATTCAACCACTTAAAGCATCAAATATTTGTTTGGAAGTGAAGCATAAAGCAAGTAGATTGTACAAGCTTTAACGGTATTAGAGGGCTATTATATGGCGTTTTCAGAGTAAGTTTGTAACAACCAAGTGGTTGTAGCAAAGTTTTGCTACAACAACAAGTTTTAACCATGAAAACAAGCAAGTAATTTGACAAAAAGTTCACTAATTAGCAGTAGAATGATAATATTGGTTTACTAGCATATTTCCATGGTTAAATTGCAAGTTAGAATCAATATAGAAGATGATTTTCTACAGCCCTAATGGCTATAGCTCAAGATCCACTTGACCAATCTAGACGCCCTAGAGGCTTTGACAAGCTTAAAGCATATAGAAAAGATTCCAACTTAAACAATTTCAATATCTCGCGATTCTACGTATCCCAATGCAATGATTTTATTTGTCCAATGCAAGAGACTAGTGCCTTTAACTATTGGGTTACGGAGTCTTTTTTAAATGAAATAGCTAGTTGTGCTACTTCCTTGGGGGTGTAAGCCCTTTTACTCCCCAAGGCAAGCAAAACTAGCTAGGAAAAACCTAGGAGGGTTTAAGCCCTTTTACTTCTCCTAGTATTCCTTTATGCAACAAATTATTCCAAGACAAATATGATGGGCTTAGTGGGGTTGTATGCCCTTATACTCCCCAAAAGCTTAGCAAATTAACCTTGTAACCAAGAAAAGAATCAATAACAAGAGAGATTCCTTACCTAGTCCAAGCATTAACAAGATAAACTCTTTTTAACCAAGAAAAATCCACCATAAAAGCAAGAAATAGCCTCCAAGAAAGATAGCGCCTTATTTCTTCATCCAATAGCCAAAGTAAATCATCACAAGAGATAGTAGCAAGAGAGATAGATAAAATTGCCCAAGGAGGGTGCAAATTTCAGCCAAGTATCCTCTCCAAGATGAGAGAGTTATGATAAAATGACAAGAGTTTGATCTCTATCTATACAAATTCTCCTAAAAGTGTTTGTCCACTTAATTTTAGGGTAACCACAAAGTAAGGGGTCAACAACCCTTACTTTACCCCTTTACATTGTCAAATTCAAATTTAACTTTAAAAATGCACATAAGAACCCTAATGTGACGTCATCCCTCTAAAGGGTGACGTTTTGGTACTTTTTGCAAGTCGTTGGAGTAAAGAATGGAAGTCGTTGGGCCTGCCTCTCATGCGTTAGGGTTTCCTCCTTCAAGCCAAGCCTTCTTCCATCAAAACGTGGCAAGTGTCCATCGTAAAAAACTTCACCACCAAAACCCTAGCCCTAGGGTGACGTTAAGCTCCTCAAGTGTGACGTTTTGGCCTCAAGAGCAAAATGTTGGGCTGGAAATGGGCTAGGATAGATCCTCCAAGGTATCTCTCAGGCCTCCAAAGGCTACCATCATCGTCAGGTGTGTGGGCCATGCTATCCAACCTATGGGATTCAAGCCTCAAGGAAGCCCAAGCTAGGCTTGTTCTTGCAAATTTGTCCACCAAGCAAGGTCTTGCAATGACAATGAATATGCCCTCCAAGGATCTCAAGTCAAATGCATCATGATAAGTAAATCAAGTCAATAAAAGAGCCACACAAGCATGTGCATCAAAAACCATCTCATCAAACTAAACAAGTGCTCAAAGACCCTATGCAATTTGCCAAGTTTAGGTATGGGAGGGTTGACAAAACGACCTATTGGGTAAATCGTACCTTAGGTTTAGGAGTGTTTCCCAAGTGAACCCCTCTCTAGGTCATGTGGACAAGGTGACATGGATGGGGGCAAGACTTTTGGGCATGGGGTTCATGACATACAAGGCATCATAGTGTCTCATTTATGGGTGCCTTTGTATAGGGTGTGCTACACCTGTTTTTTCAATGCAACCTTTTTCCAAGCCCATTTATTGCCTTTGTTCTTTTAAAATGTTTCCAGGTTGAAGACAAGGTGGGGCTTCTACCTAAGCATGAAAAACAATGCCGACCTTGACTCTACCCTGGTCATTATGCTTCCCCAAGTTGAAGACAATGTGTGGGGCTTCTACCTAAGCATAAAAAAACATTGCCCACACACGCTCTACCTTGGTTGGCATTTTGTATTTGTTATTGGTCCCATCAGTTTCTTATGAGAGACATTTCATTGTCCTCGGGTTCACTGGGCGAGCATCTAGAAGGTTTATGATTGGCTTTTATCTTTTGCCAGCTACAAGCCTTTGGGCCTTCAACCCCTTCTTCCTATGAAACGAGGGACAATCCCTTATGGGGTTAGTACACCTGAAAATCTCAAAAGATAAGGAGATGAGGGGATGAGGTGTGGAAAATGGCAAGTATGGTAGGGAATGGCACGATGACCTGTCAAGGGGACCTCCCACTAGCAAACCTATCCCTAAGGGTGACCACTTACTAGGGTGCAATGTCAACCACCAAGGTGAAACATGGCAAAGAGCATAATTTCCAAGCAAACGTTACATAATCAAAAGTAGTTTTAAATGTAACAAACTCAAATGCCTCAAATATTGAAATGACACTCACCATAATACCTGACTTGTACCTCATGGAGCAAGACCTAATGTCTCCTGGAAGCTAGCTAATGTGGTGGATACCCTCATGATGAACCTGAGACCTGTGGTGGTGAGGTGGATCTCTGTCTATGCACTGYCACCCATATGCCTCTCGGTACTCCATGTCTGCAACCTAAGGGCCTCGAGACATCATCTCCTTAGTTACCCCAAAGAAATGGGGATAACAGGGCACACTTTCTCTTGTGCACATGGTTTGATCGGATTTGTTGATGGTATTGGGAAACAATGCATGGTTTTATCCCCATCACTTCCTTCTAGGGTGCACTTTACATGGAGATATTTTATTACTTTTGGGATATGTTGTAGAAAACACCACTTCAGGTCTCGTACCAAGGGCGTTTTTGTATGGAAATGCGGAAGTGCATGTGGTATGGCCTTGAAACGTGTTTTTGGCTGTATGAACGCATCTCACTTGTGGAAAACATGTTTTGTATAGCTAAGAACACGTTTTCAAGCAGTCCCAACGTTCGTATGACATGTTTCCAACACTGAATTTGTCGATTTTGAATTGGTTTGACTAGGTTTGACCAAAAATGCTGGCGATTAATGGTGATGTTAAATTCTTAAAAGTAAAAGGATAAAAATGAAAGATAATGGAAATGCCAAAAGGAAAGATAAAGGAAATGTCAACTCTTACTTAAATTTTAAACATTACCATCAATTGTTTCAGGATGTCTGAGAGTGGTTCCAACCTCATCAGACTTCATTAGCAACATTGTCATTGGATGCTATCACCATATGAGGGTATGGGATTGGAATTTAATCAAGAGTACCAAGCCCTTTATGTTCCTCAATGTTGGTGGTGTTGATTGTTGAACTCCTCTGTCATGGCCTTGGCAAAAATGCACCCTTCACTCAAACCAAAATCATTGCTTAGGTTGGTTAAGCCTTTTCTACCATATTTTAAGGCTTGGATTAGGTAGTTTCATCAAAATTAGCTAGTGTTGACTGATGTCCCTAGAGGATTGAGGTAGAGGCAAAGGCTAGACAAGAGGCAAAGGGTGGTACTAACGATGAGGATCCCAATATAAGCGATGGTGGAACATTGCTTGTCATTTAAATGTTCTTGCTTATTTATTGATAATGATTTCTTTCAAAGTTTCAATATAATGTGCTATTTATAAAATAGTATGTTATATATATATATATATATTACGTTTCCATGTTTCCAAATTTTTTGGGGGTCACGTTTCCAATGTGTTTTCATTTTGGAAACTTGTACTTGTTTCCTCGTATTGTGCAACTTAGCTCTTGGGTGGTTGAGGTAGTTACATGGCACACTTTTCTAGGGTGCACCTCTCCTATGAGTTCTCTCATCTTTATTGCATGGATTTTCAGCTACACTTGTCATCAATTGACCTTCATTGGAGAGTGCCCTCACCTCTTTGACTTGGCACATGTATTATTTTATTTGAGGTGGTTATGGAGGCCTTTATTGAGAGGCATGTGACATACTTGGAGGGACACAGTTGTGGATTTTGCATGCATTTACTTGGTCCTATTATTATTTTTGAGCATATCCTTGGAGGGTGCACTTGTGGAGACACTTCTTGCTATTCTTGGAGATATATCTTTTATTATTTCATGGAGTTTTGGCATGGTCAAAACCCTAATTCACCCTTATCTCCTTGGATTTGTGTTGTTGGAGATTGTCCACTTGCTATTTTGGGGTTTGACTACTTCATTTCTTGTGGAGCGCTCCATCTACTTGGCAGCTTGCACATTCATTCATGGAGTTGGTTGCCTTGGGATTCACACATGTGGATTGGTTGCATGCATCTTGTGGACCATTTACTATTTTTGGAGGTTGGTTATGGAGCGTTATCCTATGAGGACTATTTTATTGTTTTCTCTCTCATGCACCTTGGAGGGCGCACTTTGTGAGCTCTTCTAGGTGGACCCTTGAGCACATCCTCCTAGGTTGAAGAGTATTTTATTATATTTTGCATGCATTCATTCTTGGACGGTGAATTCTTTGTGGACCCATTTAGCATTTTGACTTGGTATGATGCCTATTTCTGGATGGTGTGTCCTCTCTTGGAGGTTTTTGTTGCATGTTGCTTCCTATTTTTGGATGAGGGCGACCTCTATTGAAGAGTCTAGTGTCCACATACCTTGATATTGTCACCATGGATCTAACTATGCCGATATTTTACAATTTGTTGACTTCTCATGGAGTTAGTTAGGAAGATGATGTATTTTATTGTAAGAGAGACTTAACTCACTCTGTATAAAGAGGAGTTTCTCTTGGCAATTTGGTGTTAGAGAGTGAAGAAGTGAAGGAGTGAAAGAGATTGTAGGAGCTTGGAGATGATGATGTTGAGCTTCCCTTGTGTATAAAACCTTTGAAGATTAATGAAGGATGAGGTATTACTGCTTTATAGTATGGCTATTCTTTATGCTATTCATTTATTGTTAATCTGATATAGGAACTTATTGCTTTTACTCTTAACATAAAGGCCTAGTAATGAGAACATTACTCTTCTAGGAATAAACTATGTGAGTAGTTTTGCCTCTTGTCTTATTTGCTGTTTATTTATGCTCTTATTACCTTTCTTCTATCATGTCTAGTTGCTGATTGGGAAATAATTCAGCTAATAAACAACACCTTTATGTTGAGTTGATCTGTGGCAAATTAAGTTTTTCAAGACTAATTTCCATATCATGATTTTCAGCAAAGCATCTTAAGGTTCAATGTACCAAATGAGTTCAGTGTACTTTAGATACACAATTAGTTGATGAAGGTATTAAACTAGATCCTTTATTTGAGTTGGTGGAAGGGGTCGAATGAGTCCTTTTACATCATAACCTACCTTAAAGTATTTGATGATGACAAACAAGTCCGTTTCTTTTATCATATCTAGTTGCTGATTAAAAATAACTCATCTAATAAACAACACCTTTATGTTGAGTTGATGTGTGGCAAATTAAGCCCTCCAAGACTGATTTCTATATCATAATTTTCGGCAAGCATCTTAAGGTTCAATGTACCAAATGATTTCACTTTACCGTAGATACTCAGTTAATGAAGGTATTAAACTAGATCCTTTATCTAAGTTGGTGGAAGGGGTCAAATGAGTCCTTTTACCTCATAGCCTACCTTAAAGTATTTGATGATGACCGACATGTCCATTTCTTCTCTCATATCTAGTTGCTGTTTGGGAAATAATTCAGCTAATAAACAACACCTTTATGTTGAGTTGATGTGTGGCAAATTAAGCCCTCCAAGACTAATTTCCATATCATAATTTTCAGCAAGCATCTTAAGGTTCAATGTACCAAATGAGTTCGCTTTCCCTTAGATACACAATTAGTTTATGAAGGTATTAAACTAGATCTTTTATCTAAGTTGGTGGAAGGGGTCTGATTAGTCCTTTTACCTCATAGCCCACCTTAAAGTATTTGATGATGACAAACAAGTCCATTCATTTTGCGATGTCCCATGACTTCATTGGCCTTGACATTGATAGGCACTAGTCCTTCATCATTTCATTCCCTTGTTTCCCTCTTCCTCCATTCTCTATTTTTTCCATATCCCTTTTCTTATTTCCATTTCCTTCCATATATACTACAACAACCATGCATTTTGTTAAGGCTTACTCTTCCTATCACCTAAGACCCCGACTCCATAGCCTTAGCAATCTTATTTGGGGATATCCCCCTTGAGTTGGAGAAGAGCCAACCAGAAGAGAGAGGAAGATCTATTGAGGTGACAGTGGGTAGCTTTCTTGAGTTGCACAAGACTAGCCCCTTGATGTTTGGGGATTTACATCATTTGGGGGTGCTACATTTTGTTGTAACAAGCCCTTTGAGTTGTTTGACACCCATCTTGTGCAGGAGATACTCATCATTATGGATTGAGATTCCACCTGATCTTCTACCACCTGGAATTTTCTGAGGATCACAGACTTTTCCTTCTCTGGGGTTACTAGGATTAGGATTCTTCTTCCTGTTTGCCTTGTATAAAGCTTGAATTTGCTCCTTCAATTATGCCATTCTGCTGGTTAAGTCTCCAACCATTCCAGCAAGTAAATCCTTTACTAACCACTCAGAATCAATTTCCGCATCGAATATCTTTCTTCTTGCTTGCCTTCATTAGGATCTGTAGGGGAGAACCGAGAGTGGCCTTTTTGGTCTACACCTTCCTCCCTCGATTCCTTTGCTACTCCACACTGCTGCCAGGCATCGATTTGTTCTCTGATTGGAGATGAATGGTGCAGACGGAATGCTGGGTGTGACTTACTTTAATTGCTTCATAGCTAAATCTTTGCCTGCCCCCTCCATGCCCTGTAGCAGATCTCCTTGTCTGCTTCCTCCCTTTCCAAGTTCCTCTCGATGAAGAACTAGGTTTGTCATCTTTCGAGGCATCCCTTGCCTCGAAAGATGACATGCCTCAAGGTTTCATGTTGAACTCCCAAACAGTTTATCCTTTCCTCCTTTCGAACTGTGAAAACGCAGGTTTCATTGGTTTCATAGTTTAAGAGAGATCAAATACAGACTAATAGAAGATTAAGCTCTGGCTATACTGGATCATTGAATGTCTGGCATTAATCTGTATGATTTGCATTGAATGATTAGGTGGCCATGTCTCATCATTCTCAAAGCTTGTATCTAGGTGACGGTTCTCATCATCATTGCTATCTCTTGCCATCTCTATGTCATGATTTATTAGTTCCATCAGTTTATTTTTGATGTCAATAATCCCTCACATCTGCCACATGTTATGCAGGGGTTTCTTTCTCAATTGGGCCTCAGCGCTAAATGCTTGCTAAAGCCTTTAATTCAATTTTACTTAATCATTATCTAAGATTGGCCATCAGTTAGCTATCCTTGTGTTTTACTGAGCCTATGTTCTGCTTTTCTTATTTGCATTCTTTCTGTGTGAACTTTTAGGTTCAAATGGTTTTTGAAATGCTTATTGTAGGAGCTCAAGCATGACTAAATTTAAGTTCTTATTAAAACAGCGAGTTTTACCTGGTTTTGATGGTATATTTTGTTGTGCTTAACTCCCTGCTTTAGAACTGTCTATAACTACTAGCAAATAATGTCTGATCTTTTCATTGTTGCAGTACCTGGATGAGAACAAGCAGTTGATTCTGGCAATTCTGGACAACCAAAATCTTGGAAAGCTCAATGAGTGTGCTCAGTATGTATTCACTTTTTGAATTGACTATACCTATTGTTGTCAAAATTTGAATTGTTTTCAAGTTGTTTGTTTTTAAACTCTGAAGGTTACTGTCAATCTCAGCGCCACATTGTTATTGCTGAAGAATTATTCTGAATATTTTGCTTCATACATGTAAAATGCTTCATATGCTATAGCTGATTTCTTTTGCATCTATCCTTGAGTTGTGCCAAACTGATCAGAGCTGTCAATGAATGCCACAAGCCCTAAATGAGTTTGTTATTTCTGAGATAAAGCAAGAGATCCATGCTTTCCTTGGAAGTTGGCTCCTGAGCATAAGAGTATTTTTCTCATATCTTTGTCAATTGAAAGTCTTTGCAAGAACTAGGTGACTTTTTTAGCTTTTAAAATAGTGATACTGATTCCAGAGTTTAAACCTTTATATATGATTATGTAGAGTCTACTTAAGAATTGGTGTGTGCCTCTCATGAAAGGGAGGCAACATGGAGAAGTGGACTAGAAATGGGTTCTAGGTTCTCTTGTTGTGACCTGGTATAATAAGCTTATGGACTTGTCTTTGTTTTCCTTGTCGAGAAATGAAAGATTACTTCTAAATCTGACCTTTAGCTTGGATGTGGCCCCTCCTTTGGGTGTAGTATTTCAAAAGAAAATGCTCAATGAGTTACGCTAGCTTGGATGTGGCCCTTCCTTTGTTTGTAGTATTTCAAGAGAAAATGCTCAATGAATTATGCTTCCTCAAGGGACATGAGCTTGTGGTCTAATGACAAAGTGGAGAATTAGCTGGACACAGGTCTCAAGTTCCATCCTTGCTAGTGATAGTGACACTCTTGTGGTAGTTGATAACTGAGACAATTTGGATCTTTTACTTGAAGGGTGGTGGGTGTCCATTATCAGATATATTACCATGTAATCACATCTAGTAGTGCCGAGCAGTAAATAAAGTAGCCTTCAAAAAATGTTACACCCCCCTGAAAAGTAAGAGTCTGTGGCTATGTTATTTCGACTTCATGCTAGTCACTAGACATGTATCACTGCCCAGGACAGCATGGAATCTTCTTGTTGATACACTGATACAAGCAATCAATGCATCTGTGGAAGGGGAATAACACACACAATTCTCTGATAAGGGTGCCACTCACTATCATGTCTGATGTACGAATGGTTAGTCGTTCTCATTAAAGTTTCAGCTATTGAATGGATAATTTTTATGGGCCATAGGAAATTATGCCCTCTTTGCTGGGAAGAGAGTCTAACTAGAGTAGTGGAGCAGCAGGGACATGGAAGGATAAATCTCCATTATAAGGAGAACCTCTCTTTCAAAGTTCAAAGTGAGAATTGAACTGAAGTATGGCCAAAATAGCTTCACTCTAAGTTTGCTTCAGGCACTTATTGAGATTTTTTTTTTCAAAATAATTTATTGCTATTAATTGTGTTGACCATAGTTTAGTGGATACGCTGTGAGCTTGTTCCCCTGGTTCCAAAAAATTGTGTTCTTGTAATATTGCACCCATCACTAATGGAAATGTGAGGATAATACAGAGTGCTTTCTGTGTCTTTGTCCCCATGCTTTGTAAGGTTTGTATAGTATTAGACTTTAGTGGAAGTCTTGCTTTCATTATCCTAAAGGACACTTTGAGAGCTCAAAATATGAATGGAAAAAGCTAAATGAATATAAGCGAAGGGAACTGACTGTAGAATATTGGCAACAATTTCAATTTGAAGCTTCGATAAATAACTTTTTGCTACTAGTAAAGAAATTGGTCCAACTGTGCTTATAATGTTAATTTTCAGACCATAAGCAGATTCTGTACTTAGAAAGAATAATCTAAATCCCAGGTAGCTGAAAACTTGAAAGCTTCTATTTAAGTATGCTAACCTACAAACACAGACTGCTGAAACGTCAAACAGCAAAGTACACAGATTTGACCTCTCAATCACATCTATTTTCTATTGAATACAGAAAGAAGAAAATACACTGCAATAGCTGAAAACCAAAAATTCACTAACCAAGACAGTGGTGTGCCCTACATCTCCTTTATAGAATAGGAAGAAGAGGGAAGATGCAACGTATCTGGAGTCT
Organism: Picea sitchensis; assembly: GCA_010110895.2. NCBI lineage: Eukaryota > Viridiplantae > Streptophyta > Pinopsida > Pinales > Pinaceae > Picea > Picea sitchensis. Next base: position 73,736 of record SNQJ01S0053675.1, read on the forward strand.
GGACACATGCAAGAAGCACTTGGTTTGGTTGTGTCAAACCGTAAACCTAAATCTGAACACCTAGTGCACACTTGCTGCATGGATAAGAGTGCCTAGAGAAGTGCACCTTCTTCTGAAGATAACGGCATCAAGCAAAACTGCTGGTGCCTTCTAGAGATCTGTACCCTCATCCCGGAATAGACCACTCCCATCCAAGTGCCTTAGGCAGCCTTGGAATCTGCACCCCGTTTAACAGTAGAACATGCATGCAATCTAAAATTGAAGACTAAAAGCAGCAAACCTGGAATTACTAAATATGGAACAACAGTTTGGATTTAAGTGAAGGTGGCAAAACTGGAAATATACTAAGATTGGCACATGCAAGCTGAAGGCATGCATGTGCTCTCTATTCTCCTACATAAGTGTGGTTTCTCCACACTGCAAAATAGTGCTGCATCCTCTCTTTGCCAGGACTGCTATGCAGAACACGAGATGGAGATTGCTGAAGTGTGTCACTGCTGTACTGATCTGCATCCCTGCTGCACCAGACTGGAGCTGTACAGACCTGCCATAAGTGTGCCCTGCTGTAGAAGACTGTCAGAGCTTAATAAGGTAAGAAAACTAACATATAAAACAGGCAAGATGTTTTAAGTTTCAACATTCGTTGAATCAGAAATGAATTGTAGAGAATCCGAGCAAGCAATTCTTACAGTTAACAAAAGCACGCAAGCCAGAAAGAATTGTAGAATCTAGAACTGCACAAGCTTAAGAAAGGCTTGTTATTTAAGTTTTTAGAACTGCACAAAGAATCAGTTTTTTTGTCACCACAAAACATGCTATTGCCTGTTACAACATTTTGCCCTTAAAATTTCTTTCCTTTCTTAGAGCACACTTTTGTGTTGCAAAAACATTGCATTATATCTGCAGTTTCTCATTTCAACGGCAGGAAACATGGTTAACGCTCATGATTTGTGAACATAACAAAGAAAATTCTTGGAGCTGCTATTTCTCTTTGCTCTTTGGTTAGTTTATAAAAGGTATCCTTATTGGGAATGTGTGCTGGCAGTGGTCATGAAGGTTGAAGTATAGAGAATCCAGCTTCTGATTTAGAATGAAAGTACGCACCTAAATGTTTCTCTTTTGAAACAGAAGTAACATTGGTACATGCATTAGATGTTGCTGTCTACAGTAAATCTGAGATCCTGGCATCCTTGTTTGATCTGAATAAGTAATCAAAAATTAAGATCATTTTAGCATCCTTGGTGTGCGCTGGATGAGGAACTCAAGATTAAAGCAAGTAAAGGCATCATTTTTCCTAATGGTCATGGGTTGGCAAACAATCCATCCTGTAGGGGAATGCGATGTTTGAGGAACTGTTGATTATAAAGTAATGACTGTGATTGACAGATTTTTAAAATCTTCAAAAGAGTTCTCTAGAAGTTGAGTATCACACCCTTTGGATTGTCCTGCACATTGATAGGTTTGTCTACTCATAACTTGCTTATTCACATTCTTGTCCAGGAGGTGTATCAGATCATTTCTAAACAGCTTCAAGACAAATTCATCAGCTAAGCAAGAAATTGATAGATCATAGATTTTTGAATTTGACGTTAGACATTAATTTAATCTTGCATTTTATCATATGCGAGGGGAGAGACAAGTGTCAAACAAGTCACCAATTTGCAAATAACCTCCACATTGCAAAATAGTTAAAATAGGACTGAAACTTGTCCATAATATTAAATATTGGAAACTCCATTTTAACTTGCAAAGTTAATCACCTTCAACCGAGCTGATTTTTCTCCAAACTATTTAAAACTTGATTGCAAAGATCCATAATGTTAGCAAATCATTTTTACTTGGAGCAGCTTTGCTATTTTTAGCAGAAAAGCTTTTCTTATTTTGCTACATGCTAATTATGTGTTGCATGCTTTTGCTTTTCCGTTTTAGCCTCTGCACTTCAATTATAAACACTAATAGATGGTGTTAGCTCCCAAAGTGTACTTAATGATAAAATCCCTAATCCACAAGGTACAACTCAAGGGGCCACTGTTAGGACGGTCACCATTGTCACCTTAGTAACCTATCCTCTTCACTTTAGGTCGGCTCTCCTTCGGCTCAAGGGGGGTATCCCTAGTACGATTACTAAGCACAAGCAATGAGGAACAAGGTGAAGTGAGAGTAGCCTTAGTAAAATAGAGTTTTAGGGTTTAGAATAGGTGATGGAAAGAAGTAGAGATGAGTATCAAATCCAACAAGGGCAATGGAATCAAGGTGAATCAAAGAGGCTTATGGAGCCAAGAAGAAACCCTCTTAACAATTGGTCTACGTAGGATTAGGTCTAAGAGATTAGAACCAAGAGGAAGAATAATCCCTCATCCAATCAAGATCAACAATAGAAATCAAGGTTCAATAAGAAGGGATCCTCATATGAATAACCTTCACCAACAAGATTGACTATTGCTTGATAATATACTATTGCTTGAAGAGGGATCCTCATAGGAGTACTTCTTGCTAGGGTCCCAAGATGGATAGACTAAGCTAGGCACCAAATAAACATCAAACCAACAAAGGAAGAAGGAGAGGATTTACCCTAGAACGCCTTTCATCCAAGTAGAAGAAGGAGAGGATTTACTCTAGAACGCCTTTCTTCCAAGTGGAAGAAGGAGAGGATTTACCCTAGAACGCCTTAGCTTGTAGAAGACTTGAGCATTTCACCATTAATCCTTATGCACCAAATAAGAACCAAGATAGAGAAGCTTCAAGAATTGACAACAATCATCAACAAAGAAAGAAACCTTTACACAACCATATGCTCCAAGAAAGATATGTCAATTAAGCTTCAAGGAGTGGAAGCTCCAAAATCCAACTGTGAGTGATAATGCTAACATTCTTGCTAATAGTGTTTAAGGTGCAACAATCCTCCTTAAATCATGCTAACATTCTCCCCAAGTCAAGGGACAGTCAAATAGGTCCACACGTGCCAAAAAAATGTCCCCATGACTAGGTAATGCATCCTCCAAGGTGGACGTCCCATCAAATCAAATGACACGTGCCTTTAATGGTTAACAAGGCGAGTGCTCAAGAAACTAGGATGTGGCATGACATGAGAAGCCCAATGCACGAAGAAGTAACCCCAAACTATTTTGACCAATGCCCTGTGAACTACCTTGAGATATATGAAGATGCCTTGGGAACTATGAATTGCCTTTGGAACTGTGAAGATGTAAGGTACCGGATGTAATATAATATGCAAAAACATGAATATTCAACAGATATCAATGGAACAACAAAATATTGAGAAGAGCAACACCAAAAATGATACCTTTATTCAAGAAAGCAATGTTCACTTGCCTCTTCAAGGGGGCAACCTCCAGCAGAGCAGAGCTCTATTACAATAATTCTCAAGACAAAACTTCTCATGCCTCCTACTCTTATTTATACTAATTCTATCTTCTAAAGAACCTTCTAGTATCTTTCTAGAAGTAGAAACTTCTATTAGGTCTTCTTACATTGACTTGTTTCCATTTATTAAATAGGTCTTATAAACTAATGTCGACCTTTATTACATCGGAAATATATTATTCTATCTATGTGAGGGGTTGGGGAGGTTAGGTCCCTAACATGCCCTCCCCCTTGAAAAACAACCTTGTCCTCAAGGCTTGAGATGAGGAAATTGTTGAAGAATGGTGGCGGGCTCCAAGGTGTCATCTTTTGGAGTTGTATCCTTCCACTGCACTAACACTTCCTTGATGGTGCGCTGACGTAGACGACGCTCTCGTTGGTCCAAAACTGCTTGGGGCTGCAACCAAATGGAACCTTCTTCATCCAATTTAGGGAGATTGGCTTGAGTTTGGCACTTAGTTCCAATCACCTTCTTTAAGCATGAGACATGAAAAATAAGATGGAGCTTAGAATCATTGGGCAAAGCTAACTGGTAGGAAACTGGCCCTACGCGCTTGAGAATTGTATAAGGACCATAAAATTTGGGAGCAAGCTTCTGACTGTTGATGTTTGGACAACATCGGGAAGACATTATATAAAGATAATAATTAAATATAATATATAATAAGTAAATGATAATAATAAATAATGATTTATTATTCAAGGGACGCATCCTTTCAAGGATGGTCACCATATGTTCCCTATATATGGAACACTCATAATTGTAATAATACATCGAACATATCGATCATATCTCATATAGATAAAAACAACATGGTATCAAAGCAGGACTGGGCTCGACTCTCTCACGGGAGGGCCTAGGAAAATAAGAGAT
>SNQJ01S0053675.1:81662-100268 GCA_010110895.2 Picea sitchensis
CGCTAGCCTCTTATTTATACAAGACTAGCACGTGTGAAAGGTCACAACTGGCAGGGCCGACCTCTCACTCTGGGTGGGTAAACCCACCTTTAATTAATTTTGGGTCTTCCATAATAACTGCTGGGGTCGACTTCTTATTCTGCCCTTTGTAATTGTTCGATAACCAATCCGCAAAAGGGGATTTGGTCCTTATACAATTACCGACATGATTAATCCACAATGGGGATTAATCCAATGACAATAATAATAATAATAATGACATGATTAATCCGCAATGGGGATTTTATCCAATAATAATAAGAATGCTCTTCGCAGTTACATTATTTCAACAAGAAGCACTACTTGAAACCTTACACAATGATGTTTAGTCACTTTTGATGGCAATTTTTCTCATGTATTGTTGGTTACTCATTAGTAGTCTTCTCTTGAATTAAAAGCACACTAGAGGGATTGGTTCCAAATCACTTCATTAGATGGGTTATAAATGTGGTGGACTTCGTAAGAATGGTCAGGGAATTGTTACTCCTATTATATCTGAGATGACACTAGTGAGAGCATGCCTTGAATATTTTTCAACTTCATCACCAGATGCAAGTTCCCACGATCTTCTAATCACTTTTGAATTTTTAGGAACTAGATCTTACAACATCTGTTGATTTGTCTATTTATGCTTATGATAAATCTTGAATCTATTACTTTTGAAGATTCAATAGTTGTTTCGAAGGAACCACTATTTGCACCTTATGTTTAGCCAAAACTAGACTGTTCATCATCCATATCAACGCCTTAGTCAAAGTGAGAGGATTTATTTTCTCTCTCCATCCAACAATCATCAACATTATAATTGCCATATTCATTGGTATGATAATAGTTCTTCCTATAGATTGAAAGTGAAGAGGCGTAGATGAAAAATCTTGGATTGGTGCCCACTATTAGGGTTTTTTATGGTTGGGTTCATGACTGCCATGGAGACATTTGAGCACTTAAGTTTGAGGATTTTATATCCATTTGTTTCGTCAACTATGTATGCAACCATACATCCCTTATTGCTCTTTCTGATTCATTAACCATAGCAACAATGTCTACATTTCACAGCTTCGATGGTGTCTTTGATTGTTGTTCCTTTTTTTGCACATGTGCAGGTGGAAGACACTTTATGATGGGAAGACAATCTTGATGCTTGTGGTGATTAGATCGCTTGTTGAGCCTTTTGACCCTTTTGTTCAAAAAGAGCGTGGTCATGTCTCTTCATTTCCTTGTTTAAGGCATTCGTGTTGATCTTTGACACTTAGTTTTGTTATATCTTCATTGGATCACTCTTAGCTTGAACGAGACTCTTTACCATTTTCTATGCCATTATTTTGGAGACTTTTTTTTGACAACATTATGGGAATTCAATGCCCATCCTTGATTGCTTGTGCCCTATAAAGAAGCTTGTGTGAAGATTTTCACTTTCTTGGAGGCTATAGTTTTGAAGGACTCTCCATTGCTAGCTTGATAACATCTTGTCATGGTTAGGATGTTGTCAACATTGGTCATTGTTATTGTCCCTACCAACTTAAACATTATGGGGGGTTTTTGTATTTATTTGGCCATTTTTTGCCCACTTCCTTCCCAAGTGCATATTAAAGGAAGATTGTGATGTATATTTTCCTAGTCAAAAGGTTGTCTATCCAAGTAAACATAATGGGTGGATGTCAGGGAATAATCTTTACTTGGAGTAGCTCTACTATTTTTAGAAGAAAAACATTTCTTATTTTGCCACATGCTAATTATGTGCAGCATGCTTTTGCTTTTTCAGTTTTGTCATCTATACTTCAATTATTGATACTGATAGATGGAATATTGTTGTGTTGTATTGAAAATGCTTACTACTTGTTGAGTGCGTTTTCTATTTCTTTATGCAATTACTTTATTACATAACTAGACTTACATTGAGGAATTTAAGTTTGGCAATTTAATTTAGAACATCTAATCACATGTGCCAATAATCTAATGCATTAGATGCTGAGAAAAATTGAACATCTATTGACATGTACTAATAATCTAATGCATTAGATGCTGAGAAAAATTGAACATCTATTGACATGTACTAATAATCTAATGCATTAGATGCTGAGAAGGTAGGTAAAGTAATTGGATACATACTAGATAAATAAAATGTGGTGTATTCAAAACTTGTTATCTAGGATTATATGTATTTAATTGGGTACTTAAACAAACACACCGTCATGTTTGGGGTTAAGATGAATGGTGCAAACTATTTGAGCCTGTGTTTTGGTACTAGAAATTTTTTAGAATTTGAAATGCATCGAAAACAACTTAGAAACTCCTAGACACGTTTTGGATCCATTTCCTAGTGGTTTCCTTATTTGGAAATGTCTCCACACTGTTTCACTTCAAGTTTCATTGTCTTGTGAGTATGGGGAGTTCATTGCCATGTAACACTGTGTTTTTGGCCCTTAACGCATGATTGGTGCCTTATGGGATCCACACTACCCCTACAAAATAAAGAAAAAGACTGATCATAAATAGAAGAATAACAAGAATAAAAGAAAAAAGCCAAAATAAATGCTATAGATTATGCAGTTTTCTGCATTTTAAGCTTCACTTTTGAACATAGGTACTACGACTTGTATAGCTACCACCATGCCCTACATACAAGTACCTTCACGCTACATGTTTGGTAGAAATTAGTCCTTAACTATAGCAACGTTCATAATAGGTGGGTGGTTTGATTTTTTGAGTATTTTCCTATGTTGCACAAGTTTTTGGAATGTGAGAACGTCTTGAGTGCAACTTTGGGTATCCTCTAGGTATCCAGAATAGCTAGAAGCTTTGCCCACATTTGTTGGAAATGATGGTTCGAGAATGACAGTAACACATAATAAAAAATATAGAAGATAAAATATCCAAAAAATAGAGAAAAATAGGGGTGATTTCAAAACTAACCATGATATATTGACATTATTAATATTACATCTACTCCCATTCATGATTACAACTATGTAATTGCACTCTTAGATACATCAAGGTTTTGTGCAAGTCTTGAAGATATTAGGTTTTGTATCAAAATTCTAAATTAAATTAATTTTCAATAAGGAATTTAAAAAAGCTAGATCCCAAAGTATGGCGGGATAATCTAATTAATGTTAGAGACTAAATTTAGTAGGGATATATATCTAAGCTAACTGAATAATCGGACCTTTTCTAATGTTTTATATGAAAAGGAACTGGGGTTCCCTAAGTTTTCCTTTGCAAAAATACTTCATACACAAAACTTAAGTTTGCAAATGAAACCTAGTTTGTAGATAGATTTCTTTTCATGTGAAATGTTTGGGCAATGATATGCAAATTTTTTTTCCAAACTTTTTACCTGAATTTTTTATATATATATATATATATATATTTTTTTTTTTCTTTTTTTCTTTTTTCAACCAGGGAAATCTAGCTTAAGATGTGTGTATAATTTTGAATTGTTGATTAACTCTCCATGTTCCCTATTGCACACTCTCACAATGGAAGCTTTCTCTAATATCTAGATAAGATACGATAATTATATTAATGTCCAACAGATGACCAGAAAGTAGGTCAATGGGACTGCTGAGTACAATGAGGTTGATAAAAAGCAAGAGTACCAAAATGTCTCCTATATAAAGAACAATAAAGTAAAGCTTGAGATCTATACTAAAACATGGAAAATCCTTGACTCAGAGTGTGGATGGGTGCAACTGGAGGGAGATGTATAGAGGGAAGGGATCCAAGGGCTAGATCATGGTCCATTAAATCTATCTCTCCTAACATCTGAGGCCGAACGAAGAAAACTCAAGATAGAATGGTGTCCCAAGGAAGAGCTGGGGGGAGATTTGGACCGCCAAGAATTATCATTTTTAATTTAATTTTATTCAGGGATTATAACATAAAAGGCTCTAAAGTTCTAATTCCTCTCAAATTCTTGTCAAAATGTTATTGTTGAAAAATTCTACCTAAGTGTTGATGATGGTTGCATAACAATCGAGAGTGGTTGGGATTAGAATGGAATAACATATGCTCACTCGTCTTTAAACAATGTTTTGGTAGCCTTGTTGTCCTTATAGTGTTGTTTCTATAAGACAAGAAACTATTCCCAAAAATCGACATAAGACAGGGAACAACATTGTTGCAGGTTTCTATAAGACTATTTTTAACCCAACTTACTTTAGTTTGAGGAATGAGAAACTGGATAGTAAATGTATTTTTAATTATTAAAACCATGATAAGGATTTTTAGGCCTTGTTCGCAGTTTGTGCAACTCAATAGTGTTCATGTGGCATTGAAACAACAATTAAATGCCCATGTTTGGTGCCTTTTTGTGGCCTATGCATCCAAGAATGTGTAGGGTTACTGGCTTGTCGGGAACGTTTGGACGCTCCTTGACATTTTGGGAATCGCTACGTGTTCGCGATCATGCTAAATGTCTCGGGAATGCCCTTGAGAGCAACTTGACCTTAACCATGAAGCTCTCAGAATGTTCCACAAGTACCTCAAATTGTTCCCACCCAAAATCAAATGTTTTCTTCCAACTCTTATGTTCCAAGGACAATGAAATGCTAGGAGCAGGTTCTCCAACCCTTGGGAGCAGTGTTGTGCCCTATGGTTTTTGTAAATATCTATTATTTTTAGTTTTTATATTTATATTCTTAAAATTTGTCATTTTCCTTGTTCCCTAAAATTTTTAAGGGCCATGTTTACATGCCATCCTCATTTAAGAAGCCATACCTATTTCCAAGTTTTGTGCAACTTAGAATTGAGCATTGTGAGAGGACAAAGCTACTAATATCACTACATGGACCAAGACAAGAGGCAACAATTTGCTTTCACTAAGATTCAATTAGATAGGGATCCATTTGTCTTTGTACTATAATGCATTAGCAATGGTGATAAGATGAGAATAAGCCATCTTTTAGACATAGACGTTGACAATGTGTGCTTTACATTCCTTACAAAACCAATCGAGTACTTAAGTTTTATTTTTGCCTTCTTTCCAATAAATAAATGAAGCCAATTTGCTCTTCAGGAAATAAAGTTGAAAACCAAGATTGATATCCTGGATCAACTTCAAGGGTCTTTTGCAAATTTTGCAAATGATTTGGAAGTTGTTTTATTTTATGGTATAATCTAGAGCCCTTAAATTTCCAGATGAAAGTGATCTCACGGAACATAAAGGGCTTAGAATGGACCAACAAATTATAGCCATGAGGAGGATATTGCAAAAAGAAAAGCAAGACATATGTTGGTTGTAAGGGACCAAGCCATAAGAGTAGGTACGCTAAAGAAGAAACAAGGAATTTGAAAGAATGCAAATGTATAACAAAATACTCAAATGGCCATGTAATGTACAAGGTTTGTTGATATCTAGGAAGCTGGAGAATGTGGTAGTTTCAAGTGTGGATAAAGGTTTGTAGTAGGTAAGCATCTTGACTAAGTTGTTAGATTTCTCCTTTGATCTAGCTAATGTCAATGTTTACTTGATTTCCACCAATAAAATTATTGGGACAACATATAAGTCAAATTGGATGGGAGTAGAATTGGATTGAATTAGGGGGTCTTAATGCAAATTCTGAATGTAGATGAGAAAAAAGGTGGTAGGGATTTTGGATAAATTTGAATTGAACATCCTTAAAGCTATGTGGCTGAAAATATGTTAAAAGATTTACGCTTGAAGGAACTTTGTTTTACTTGGAACAATAGAAGAACATGGAACTCTTCCATTGCAAAAGGCCAAACAAGATCCTTCTATCAAAAAATGGGTTCAAGGATAACATTAATGTAGATGTGTACATCTAAAGGTACTATTTTGGATCACTGGTCAACAAGTACTGATGAAATTTAATTTCACCTCAAGGACATGCCCATTTTTAATTTGAAATTTTTTAGCCAATGTAACTAAAATTGGAGTTCAACCAATGGTGGCAAGGTCACTTTACAGTGGGGACTAAAATGATCACACTAGTTTGCAAATTTAAGTATGTAAAATCATAACTTAAAGAATAGAGCAAGTATGTCTTTGGTGATCTCTTTAAAGAATACTAGCCAAATGGAGAAATTACCCAAACCAAAATTTAGCAAGGTTCCTTTTTAAAGGAGGTGAAAGCAAAGAAAGATTAGATAGACAGGACCTAGATAAAACTCACTTAAAAGAGATGATCTTTGGAGGCAAAAAACTATAGTTAATTAGCAAAAGGGGACCATGATATTGCCTTCTTTTAACTAATCCAACATTGTAAGGAGGAATGCTAGCATGATAACAAAGCTTAGGAAATAGAACAGGGAAGAGGCCTTGTCACAAGAAGAGATAGCCTAGGAAATAACAAACTACTTTGAAGCAGTGTTGTAGGACTCACTAATTAATCGTCGAATACTCTTCTAAATGAGAATTAGCACTAAGAATCTCAAGTTCCCTAGAAAAAAGTTGACAAACTCGCGAATTATTAGAAAAAATGACGACTTTGTTGATTTTGCCTTTTTCCCAAAGGCATTACAAATATGGGCTAAATTTTTGTTTTTAAAGTGACTTTTTGGGGCTCTTTTTCCCCATTTTTTCTTGTTTTAGTTTTTGTTTCTACGAGTGAGAACATCTCTTCAACATGCCTAGAGAGGGGAAAGTGTTTTTAATCCATGGGAATGATACTTTTTGGGATTTGCCGATTTAGTTGGAAAAATTCAAATGCTATGCATTTTTTTAATGTTCGTTGATTTTTTGCGGAGTTTTTCACGAATAAATGATTCTAGACCCTTACTAATTCATTTCCGAGTTAGAGTTTTGCGACATTACTTTGAACATCTCTTTAAGAATAAACAATTACTAGAGATTATGCTCGACATTAGAGCTTGAAGGCGATCCCAAAGTTGATCTCAACACAACAAAACTGGGTGCTAATGAAAGAAGTGGCAAAGAAGAATTGATGGAGTCAAAGGTTATTTGGCATAAACAACGGAAAAATCAACAATGTTAGATAAGGGCGTTGGTAAACTCTTTTTTTTTTAATAACCGAAACAAGTATAGATTATATTAAAGGGCAGTTGTGGCTGAATCGGAGAATGAGTTAATACAGTAAAAATATGAGTTTGGAACTATGTAGTTTAAATAGAGCAAAATAGGCAAGGGGTTTGTCTAAAGCTGACCATGCTTTTATAGTCTTCCTCAAAAAGATACTAGCCCTAGTACTAAAAATTCTAATAAACTGCCCTAGTAAAAACTTAAACTTGCAAAGCATAAACTGGGATAAAAGCAGGAAAAAACATCCACTGAAGACTTGGTACTAGTTCTGCGTTTGCTTCCTTTCAACAACTTCATCAATTTCCATGGGCTTAGTGGCCTGGTGAACTGTATCTTCTTCTATTGTTGCTTCTCTTGGAGATGCAACTTTTTTGTTGGGGCTTTATGTGGATTCATGAATGATTTGGATAAACATGTGCTCAGATATCAACCTTTCTATTTGAGTATTTTGATTCAATGTTGCCAGAGTGTGGAGCGGAGCGAGGATGTCATTTTCCAAAAATCCTCGAGAGCGGAGCGTCTGTTATATATATTATTGCATTTATATTAAAAAACAACATGCAGAAAGCCAAATTAGTTGCAGAATATATGGAAACATGCATATTTGTATATCAAAATAGATAAAAATGGTAGTCATATTACATCAATGATTAATCATTCGTGCATAAACCATCTAGATTCTAGCAATTACAAACTTACAAACCAACATACAAATTTTTAAGCCATATAATAGAAAGTAGACCATTAACTTATGGAATGAAATCAAATATCCAACAACTGTCAACAATAACATGAGTCATGACCAAATAGTTATGTTTACAAAATAGGCCATTTGCATTGAAAAGGTCCAAAACAATACATGTTAAACTGAGCTATTTGCTAAATATTATGAACCTATCATCTATGACATAAAGTAATGAAAAAGGAGAAATAACTATACCATTCTCCCTCCAACACCATGATTACTTCGTGGGCCTCCACATGGTGGTAGTGGAGGAGCCTGAGAAGGATGAAACTGTGTAGAAGCAAACGTAGACAGCCGTGGTAGAACTGAAGATGAAACCCCTAGTGCTGTAGCTAGAGTCTTGGACATGGGGAACATGGCAGTGGATGGGGGTGGCATCTCAACATGATCATCATCATCCAAAAGAACATTCTCCAAATGCTCTAAAAGCAATACTCCATCCTCCAAATTAGCCTCCTCCGGATTGTTGTCCCAACTCTTCAAGTTTTTATCCATCTTTGCCTCCTCATAGTAATGGGACAACAATCACAAGTTGCAATGAACATAAACCAAGCTCTTTGATCGGTTTACATTCAACCTGTTTCTTTTGACACTATGGATGAAACTATAGGTGCTTCAACACCTCTTTGTAGAAGAAATGTTCACCACTTGTGAAAGCACTTGTTTTGCTAAACGTTGCAACTATGGGGTAGTACTGGCATGTATGTTCCACCACTAAAGAGAAGTTAGATTCCCTCAATCTCTATCTGCATGGTTGGTCCCAAAGGCACCACTGCTAAGGATTTAGTGGCTCAATTGTTTCTGTATGTTGTCACACACCTCATCCTGGACATATTTGTCTAATGTTTTCATATAACCAACTTGAACCTCTTGATCTTGGTGTGGTCTTTTCTTGGACCCACTGTTAATTTCTCTGCACCTAGCACTCGACCATTAATTTCGAGCAAAACACATTTACTGAATAATAGTACATCTAGGTTATTAACAATAAATTCAACGGAAGCATAAAATGGAAACCAAACACATTTGCACAAAAGTTTTTGGGAAAATTACCCCTAGAAAAACCCTTCTGGGAAAACCAGATCTATGATGATTTTATTGCTATAAAATCAGGGCTCCCATCTTGCGATAATAGCCCTTCAGAGGAAATACAAATCAACAAATAGCCAAGCCCTACAAACCTAAAGATCAGTCCTTCGATCTTGCTGGTTGGCTGCTATATCCCTTGCTGTTCCTTTGCACCCTTTTGTCAGCTCCTGCCCCTACACACTTGAATGTTTACTCACTCTTTTTGTACCATCATTATGTCTCCTCCTCTCACTTAGGTTGCCTTTTATATTCTTGAGATTTGACCAAATCAATCACTAACCAAAACCCTAGATCTCGAAAGTGATCAAAGGCCGAGATCTAATCTCACCTACTTTTAGATCCAATGGCTAGGATTTAACTTAAGTCACTTAAGTTACTAATGTCGAAAACTTAGGCATTTAACTTAATTAACCTCCATTAATTGTAAAAGGTCATTCGCTTTAATTATTCACTTAACTAAGGTGAATTACCTAAGTCCCAAGAGGTATTAGACGACTTCCACATGCTAGACACAAGCCAACGTGGAAGTACCTGTCCGATGCTACAAACATCAATACCCACTACCAGGTGTTGGCGATTAAAGCCATGATACATGATAGTATTTAGGTGTTAGCACATATGCTAAGGCATGTAGTGGAATATTTATCATTTCCCACCATTTTTCCACCTCTACACGAATATGATTATACAAGTTGACATCTCTAGGCTCAACAATGTCTTTAATCTTCCCTAGCTTGCTATCCATTTGCACATACACCTCCCCAATGATTGGTCGATCTAAATCTGTGAACTTGATCATGTGATAAATTGGCTTGGTGAATTGCAAAACATACCAAACCTGTGACTAAAAATCACTATCAAGAACTGTCTCCTTCATTGCATTAGCACCATCTCTATCATTGCTCAATTCATCCCATGCATCACTCATCACCATATCATCCAAAGCTTGTCTCACCTTCAATAAGAGCCTAAAGGTGAGGTAATAGCTAGCATATTTAGTGTTTGCAATCTTAAGTAGCTATGACCTAGAGCGAGTGTTGTAGAAGTAATTGACCCTTGTATGCGGGTGACAAATTTGATGAGTTGCTTCCCTCTCTTGTACAAGTGATTAATCCATCCACATTCTCTATGCTTGACAATATCATGCATCAAAAAGTTCAAGGTGAGCACCAAACACCCAGACCAAAATATGTGTGGATGAACTCCATCAATGATTTTACCTGCTCCCTTACAATTTGTTGCATTATCAGTGATTACTTGAATCACATTAGAAGGACTGATATCATTAATGGTTTTCATTAGGAGCTATGAAATGTTTTGAGAAGATGCAATGATTGAGGAGGAATCATGTGCTGCAAGAAACACTGCATTGGTAGCAGAAACACCAAGAACATTGATCAAATGTTAGTTTCTAACATTTGTCCAATCGTCTGATACATTGGATACCCCAAAGTCCCTCCAATCATTTGTAAACCATGTTAGGGCTTTGATTTTTTGCTCTTTCCCTATCTAGTAACACAGTTCTAGCTTTCTCATAGCTAGGGCTCTTGTATCCTTAGGGGGATTTGTTGATTCCCTTAAGAAGATCATGCCAATAGGGGGAGTGAAGCACATTGAATTGGATACCACAAGCATAGAGAAACCGAGCCACTTTTGCATCTACCCCATCCCTACCTCCAATATCAAGGAAATCTGCTATTGTTATTCTAGATCCAGAGGTTCTAGAACCATGCGGAGATGGAGATGTGTTGCCACCAAATTTAGATGAGCCATTGGATTGAATCTTTTGTTTTTTACCATGCTTTCTTTGTGCAACTTCCTCTATCTTTATGTATTTTTGTCTCTCTTCCTTGGATATTTTAGGGCAAATTGAGATCCCAATGGCCCCCTTATTGTCATCGGTCTCCATTACACCATAAAGATGCCTCACATGGGTATATGAATTGGTATAAGATTTGTTTTTTACCATGCTTTCTTTGTGCAACTTCCTCTATCTTTATGTATTTTTGTCTCTCTTCCTTGGATATTTTAGGGCAAATTGAGATCCCAATGGCCCCCTTATTGTCATCGGTCTCCATTACACCATAAAGATGCCTCACATGGGTATATGAATTGGTATAAGATTTTCCTTGATGACAATCACGATGACATATAAATTTAGTGGTTCCACCACCTCTCCCCCCCTCAAGTTTTGTCACAAATCTCCACAAGGGTGTCAATGAAGCTTTGCCACCTTCATTACCTTCTTTATCCTCTTCAAACCCTTCATCATCTTCATATTGTGGGTCATCATGAGCATGACCACTATCCTCTTCTTCCCTTTGATGCCTAGTCCCCACCAAGACCATGAGAATATAAAAAGGAATGATAACCAAAAGAAAACCATTTTCCTCAAGTTTTAGATCAACAACCTGTAATAAAATGAGGGATAAGAAGGAATGGGAAAGAGTAGGCGAAGAGGAAAAAACATAAACAACGTTAACCCAAGGAAAGGAGGGAGTTGGGGTTTGGGCTTACCTCTTTAGCTCTTGAAAGTTGAAACTTGAGATAGATGGTTGCCTATGTTCTCTCCTCCAAGCTCATTTTTGCTCACTCTTCCAAGCTCTCCTTCAAACTCTCACAAATCTTCACTCTTGTTCATGCTTTCCTTTGCTCTCTCCTCCAAGCTCCCCACTCTAAGCTCCAACAAACATAGATGAAAGAATGAGGAAAAGAGAGGGGGAAGAGCTCTTTTATTCTCCTCCTCACTTTTCTCCTAAACCCTAAACCTACCCTAGGTCCCACTTCCACTAAAAAATTATAAAAAAAAGGTATTTTTCTCTTGTGCACGAGAGTGTTTGGGTGCTTTGAGGGAGCGCACGAGAGCGTGTTCAGAGCATGGGGGGAGCATCTTGGGAGTGCGTTCCCAAGCTTTGGGCATGGTGCTCCCAAAATGGTAGGGGGTGTCTGAGAACGCCTCAGAGCTTGCTCTTGGGGGCGCTCCTGCTCGGAGCGCGCTTCCGGGCTTGGGAACGGGGGTGTGGCATTCCTTGTAACATTGTTTTGAATATCCATTCTCAACTCCAAATAATATTTTTTTGACTTCATTTCCTCCATTTGTCTATGAACACTGTTTGCCAATTGAGAGATGATTGCTTGCAACGTCTCTAATTGACATGCCTATCTTCGAATTAGCTGATGGAATTCAACAATGTCAAAGGCATTACCCCCACTGCATCGATTCTTATTCTCCATTGCCAATGTGAGCTATGTTCAAATAAGTGGGTGCACCCAAACCCCAATCTTCCAGCGTATGAAAAGCCTTGGCTACTTTGCACTTAACCTATGACAATTCAAATTCCACGATGCCACTATAGTCCTAGTCTCCAACACCACCGAGCTAGAGTGAACAAATATATTAGGTTGTTCTATGCTTGCAACAAACATTGCTACGAGGTGAATCAAAACCACACTTGAAACCTTTATCCCATTGCTTTCGGGCAGGCTCGTTCCTACCTTCGTTAAAGCCTCAAGCTTGTTGATAGATTGCACGAGTACGAGGGTGATGGATTGAGTTAACCTTTGCATGGTGTTGTACTTCATTTGCCATTCGTCCATAATTCAATGGGGGTGTTCATACTATAGTTCAAAGATGTGATAATCATGGGAGATATTGAAAAATAATTCCTCCCCCATTTTGGACCATTTGTCCTTGATTCAAAAGCGTACCCTATTTGCCATGGCATCCACTTTGGAGATTAAATGGAAAAGGACATGATAAAAGGTTATTTGTTCAAAATGGCTAGCTATTCTTTGTGTTTTGTCTATCAGTCTAGATGGACTTGAAGATCTCGCTTTTGAGAGCTTTCTCATTTGCTGGATAATCACCATGGAATCTTCAATGCACAAAGGCTTTTTAATCTGTCTTGCTTGCAACAACATGAGACCTTGAAACGGGGCTAGTGGTTTAGCCTGATTCTTAGATGCCTCTCCCAATCCCCAAGCATAAGTTAATTCTTGTTGTCCTCCAGGGTTGTAAACAACCCCCCTCGCACTTGCCACCTCAAGTTGTTGGCAAACTTAACACAACCTTTTTGACATAAATTCCTAAGATTGTTGAGGATATTTAATAGATAAGTTTAGGCCAATCTATCTCTTTATGATGGTATATAAGATCCTTTCCAAAAGAATGGAAATTATACCCTAATAAGTTTCCCTCATATCGTTTAAAATGATCAAGTGAATATTTTTAAGGGGAGCCAAATTTTATGTGGAATTATTATTGTTTAGGACGTTATTGATTCCTTGAGAATATCCAAGACTCTAGGCATATTGAGTAAATTGGAAGTGGACAGGGTCTATGATAGATTGAATTGCTTGTTTCTCTTAAGAGTGTTGAGAGGTTTATGTTTTTAGGCCACTTGATAAAATGGGTTGTTGTTGGTATTTTGTACTTTACCTTTTTTTGTACTAGTGAATGGATTAACTACCATGTTCTTTAGGTTGTTTGGAGGATTAAGATAGGGATGCACATTGCGCCCCTAAGTAGTGTGGTGAAGGAAGCATAGGAAATAACACTTTTATGAAAGTGGTAAAGGTTGTTGAAAAGGAGGTGATCACTCATCCACATTTATATATGACACAAAGTTCATTAGCCAGGCATTAATTCAAGAGGCCCAAGGTTTTAAATATGTTATGAAGTTGCTTTTAAAGGCATTGGGACAAAACTATTGATGTACAATATACAATGATGTTGCCTTGACTTATCATTTTGGTAAATTGCAATATAAGGGCCTATTTATATACATAGAGGTGCTATGTACATGATGGTTAGTGATTATAACTATTCACTAAATTAATTAGGACTTCCTATTTACATCTTCATAATGTTGGCGTTACAACTTAACTCATGATGAACTTGTAAAGAAATAAAATAATCACAAGCTTGTCACATATGGTATTTCCGTCAATTAAATATATAAATCACTAGAAGAGAAAATATGATTGTACCTATACACAACATATTTTATACACAAGCTATTTTGTATGTAAGCTCATTATTGCAATGTTTGAGTCATTAATGATTCACCACTAAATTAATTGAGAGTTGTTAGTTACTCATGTCATTGACTCATCTCTAAGTTAATTGAGAGTTGTTAATTTTGCACATTAATGACCCAACACTAAGTTAATGGAGAGTGGTTAGCAGAGAGTTGTATTAAAAGGGGTCTCCCCTAATCTACTATAAATCAATGAAATACAACTTTTCTCTTGCAATAGAGAATTAGATGGAGATTTTTTCCTCCATCTTTTAGGAATTGCAGTGGTATTCCTACCTTGGGTGTGTAGGTGTCACTAACCCCTATGCATATTATAATTGGTACTTTCTGATCGTCTTATTTTTCTTTATATATGTTATTATCAATATTTGGTGTAGTGGTAGTGTCCATCTTGTTTTTAGGGAAATTACAAAATACACTATAAGACAAGTGTTTTTGAGCTAGCATTTGCCTCCTATATGCTCCAGTGTCTCACTCAAGTTGTAGGTGGATTGTCAATCTTCTTTTGTGGGCTTTGTTTCTTTGTTCTGTGGTGATGTTGTTGAAGATAGTTGTGCCATTAACACCGTAACTCCTCTTGAGCTTGTCCTCAATTTCTTCTACATGATTTCCTTCATTAATGAGCCTTTTATCTTATTTCAAGTATGATCTTGTTTGATCATCTTTTCATTAAAATGATTCTTTTCCTCTAGTCCTATACTCAAATTTTTATTTTCTCTTTGCCCTTGGATGCTAGGAGAGACACTTTTACAGAGGTGGATGAACCACAAGAGAGAATCATTTCCTCCAACCCTTTAGGTGATAGGAACAAGGGACATCGAGGCTTCCTCCCTTCCCCTTGTACCCTCCTTCGAGGCATCCCTCCAGGAAGGTCTGGCTTTTGTCCCTTACCAATGCATGTATACTTTCGATTTTCCAGCATCACTTTCTTTCTTTGCAAGATATTAGAGTTTAGATCTTAGATTAGATCTGGTTTTTTTATATTTATATAGGAGTGGCCCTTGGGATCCCATAGTGTATCAATACTATTGTACTTAGTAGTCCCATTGACCTATTTATGGTCATTTAAAATTATCTTATCTTATCTTATCTAATAATCAATATTTGAGATCTTTAAATACTTATTGTTGGGATTCTCCCCATTGGAATTAGGCATCCTTTTTGGTTAACTAGTTTAGTGAAGTGGCTAATCTCGACAAAATTCTCAATAAACCTATTGTAATACCCCACATCCTAAAATGGATTTGATTCCATCCATATTATGAAAAAGCCATTTATTTTCTTTACTTATTTGGGCATAAATCTACTTTTAACATGATGAGACAATGTGAAAGTAATTTCACAATCATAATGAAATTTTTGCACATGGGCTCATTTTTTTATTCTCGTGTGGGGAATATTGTATTAGGAAACTTATTTCATTTTAATAGTTGAATGTGAGCTTTATCTCCCAAGCTTATCTTCAAGATTATTTTCATCTTTAAGATTATCTTTATCTTTAGGATAATTTTATCCTTGGTGTCCAATTATAACACCCCGTTATACTATAAATATGTACTCTAGTACTTTTGGTAAGATATGAAAGATAGTGCTTTGACTTCCTCTCTAGATTCTCTTTCTTTCGCCCTGTGTTATGCCTTATAGCCTAGGTTGTATCTATAAAGCAACACCATAAGAGATTCTTTCCAGTCGGATTAAACATAATAAAGGTGCCTAGTTTAGGATATTACTTGACGTGATTAATGCATGTACAAGATGCATCTCCCTTTTCTTTATTGCTTTCACTTTTTACTTCTAAGCACCGACAATGAACATGTAAATTTGGTGGAGCCATAGGTTAGTGAGCTAGGCCCATGTGTAATTTGGTGGCATGATGGCATGAAGAGTGACAACGACCATCAAATGGGATTAAACATTTGTGTTTAAACCACATGGGAGGTTTGGTGTTGGGCATGCTTCATCTCTTTATTTGAGGTTCCCAGTGTAAAGGATGAACACCTATTTACCCCTAGATGCTGAGTAGGTTGTGTGGCATGCTAACATGCTTTTCCATCTATCTATTTATATATGTACGGAGTCATCGTTGCAGAGTGAATGGAGTTTGATTTATAACACTCTTCAATGTACAATATCATCTCTTTTGTTTCTTCAAGTATAAGGTCTAGATTTGTTACTTATTCATGCGTCTTTTGTGTTGAAATATTGTAACTGCAAAGAGTATTCTATTTATTATTGAGTCATTATTCATTAGATCAATCCTCTTTTGTGGATTGATCATGTTAGGCATTGTAATTGACCAAATCCCTTTTTGCATATTGTTCAAACCCAAATTGTATTATGCAAATTAAGAAGTCGGCCCGCATGCCTAATTAAAGTGGTTTTAACCACTAAGAAGACAAGTCAGCCTTGCCCAGTGAAGAGACACCTTTCCAGCGCCTACCAGCTAGTATAAATAAAGGAAGCCAATGCCTCATTATCACACTCACTCATTCGCTCATTAAGTGCGCAAGTTTGGTAGTTGCAGTTGGGAGAAGAAGGAAGAGAGAGGCGCATTGCTCAGTGTTGGATATTCTCTAGTGTTTTGGTTTATTGTCTTAGCATTGTATTGGCTATCTATATTAAGGAGGTTTTTGTTGGGTTTCCCAGGATAAATGCTGTGTATCTTGTGATTGTGTCTCTTAATGATGCTACCTATGCTATTGTTATCTCTAGTAAATTGAAAAGAAACCTAATAATAGCTCAAAACTTAACATGGTATCAGAGCTAAATTGAAGAGAGCACCTTTCACTGGGTAAGCAAAAACGTCACTGTTGCCATACAAGAAAATTGGGTTTTCTATTGAAGAGGAATTTCAGCCTTAAACTCATCTAGGAAGTGCGCCCTAGCCTAGCGAACTCTTTGGTAGCCTCAACGCACTTTTTCAGTGGATAAAACTCTCGGAAAGTGAAAACCTAGTTTTCATTGGTACCAAAAAACCAGAAAACCAGTGCCAGATGTACCAGTCTAGATTTCCGCAGGCCCAATTTGAAGGGGTAAAATTTGGATTTTCTGAACTTTGACTGCACCAGGCTACTCGCCTCAGCCAAGCGCACCTCTTGGTAAGTTTATAATTAAATTCTGAGCATTTTCAATTTTTGGTCATTTTCCTAGCTCTAGGTCAAGATGTTTGCAAGCACTAAGCTTGTTTACAAGCTAGAAGGTGTGGAAAACTTTTGTGCTTGGAAGTATAGGATTGTACTCATTCTTGAAGAGAATGACCTAGCAAGATTCATTAAAGAAGATGTACCAAAACCTACCGTTGCTACAACTAAAGCAAAACACCAAAAGGACACGGTTAGGGCCAAAAGAATCATTGCAGAGTCTATTAAAGATCACTTGATTCCTCAAGTGGCTTCAAAGAAAACTCCAAAAGAAATGTTTGATGCCCTAACCAAAATGTATGAAGGAAAGAACATCAACCGGAAGATGAATCTAAGAACTCAACTCAAATGTACAATGATGCAGAAAGGAGAAACAATTCAGGAATATATCTCTAGAATATCACAATTCAAGGAACAACTAGAAGCAATTGATGATACTCTAGATGAAGATGAACTCATAATGACAACCCTTAATGGTATCACAAGACCTTGGGATGCGTTCATCCAAACTATTTGTGCCAGAAAGGAGAAACTACACTTTGACAGTCTTTGGGAAGACTGTGTTCAAGAAGAAGCAAGGGTAGCTAACCGAGAAGCAGTACTATCAAGAGATGAAGATCAAGCTCTAGCTTCTCATACTAAAGGAGGAAGGAAGAGGTCTCGCTTCCAGAAAGAAACTCATCAACATAAGGAGTCTCACTCCCCAAACAAATTCATCCATAAAGAATCTCACTCTCCAAGGAGATTCTAGAAGTTTCAGAAAGGTCAAAGAAGAGAAATTTTTTTCTCATCCTAACATTGTTACCATTGTGGCAAGATGGGACATATTGCTAAGAATTGTCCAGCTAGAAGAGAAGAATACAAGAAGAGAAACAAAAGGCACCATCCCCATACAATTGAATATGAAGAGCCACCCACAAAGATGATAAAAGAACATATTGAAGACTATGTCTTAATCTCTACCCTCTCAGGATCAGTGTCACCTAGTGAGGACACTTGGCTCATAGATAGTGGTGCTTCCAAGCACATGACATGTCAAAGAGACATTCTCTCTTGCCTTACATAAAATAACTTTCCCCAGAAAGTTACACTTGGAGATGATTACCAGTACCCTATCAAAGGAGTAGGAGAATCGAATTACAAACTTGATTCAGGGACCCCAATGAAGATGAAGGATGTACTATATGTACTAGGTTTGACAAAGAACTTACTTTCTATCTCATCTTTAGATAAGAAAGGCTTCAGAGTTGCTTTCATAGATGGAGAAGTTCTTATGTGGCCCAAAGGAAAAACCATAGAAGAAGCAATTGTTATTGGAAAAGAAGAAGGTGGCTTGTATAATCTAAAAGGTCACTCAGAAGTAGCCTTGACTCATTCCATTGAGAATCCATGTGAACTTTGGCATAGAAGACTAGCTCACATCAACTACAAGGCATTACCATATGTAAGCAAGGCAGTCAGAGGTCTACCAAAATTCAAGGTTGACCATGAAGGTGTGTGCAATAGATGTGCACAAGGAAAGGACATCAAGTACCCTTTTCCGAAGAGAGACAG